>LPNX010680573.1:177329-214844 GCA_001517045.1 Pseudotsuga menziesii
TAAGCACTAGTTCATATCACCTTTGTTTTTCTTCTTCTAGGTATTTTTCTTGGGACCTTGTTGATCCTCTGGAGACTGCTTCTTGTCTCTTCCTTTCTCAGGTGGCTTTTTAGCTTTCTTCTTGCTTTTTGAATCCACCTTTGAATCTCCAGCAACCAGAGCTTGGTCTTTGGAAGGTTTGATGGTGCTCATCATCACCAGCTTGTCTTGTTCCTGTGTGAGAGATTCCATGAAATCTGCAAGGCTAGGAATCTTCCAGGTTCGAGCTGTGAGTTTTGTGGCATAGAAGGTTGAAAAAAAGACTGAGTAATCAGGCCCTAGCTTCGAGAGGATGGACAATACGAGTTGCTCATCTTTCTTTTCAATACCACACTGTTTCAGCTGCAAAACTAGTGCTTTGAACTTGGAGAAATATAGCTGCAGGGATTCAAAATTACTGGGACTCAGGGAGATCAGCTCATTTTCGATCTGGTGTCCCCTCATCTTATCTATCTTTCCAAAGAGTTCAGAAAGTTTCTCCCATACTTGATCCGGTGAATTCAATCCGTCGAGATGGAAAAGGAGGTCTCGGGAAATATTGAGACATAGGAGGCCATAGGCCTCATCTCTCCGATTGTGCCATTTGATCTTCTCTGCAGCAGCATTGGGCTCTGCTTCTGTAGCCATAGTCACCCTGTAGAGGCATTTCTCTCTCAACAAGATCTCCATCTCTTCTTTCCATTCAAAAAAGTTGAAGGGAGTGAGGATAGTTTTTTGTGAATCCATAGCTTTAGAAATTCTGTCCCGGCTGTCAGTAGAAGGCTCCCAGTCTTGATGTCGAACCTGCAAAACAATTTTTGGAGGAGAGTAACAACCTACAATGGCTCTGATACCATGTAGAAATTCAGGCCTGCAGTAGATTAATTTCACTCACAGCAATTAACAATTGATCATGCAAATTATCAACAATGGAGACCTAATATGGAGCTGTAACACAAAATTATATTAACTGAGTGTACAATAGCCAACCCTGTAATAACATAGGCTAATGAATATATAGAATACATGATCAAATCGAATGCATAAGGAAGCATCCAAATCTAGCATAAAGCAGGCTTACCCAAAATAGGCAAATCCCCCATAGGTGTAAAAAGCTGATCCCAAATCTATCAAGGACCCCACAAATTAGTAAGGGCGCATGGGAAAGCTAAATAGTGGTCAAATGGCAGCTCATACATGCTTTTTAATGGAGGAAAGAGTGGAGGAGCAAGAGGCAACAAAGTTGATTCACCTCACCTAGTCTTGCTTTCCTATGTGCCTTAAAACACTGAAAAAGCAGGCAATAAAGCAGAAAAAGCAGAAGGGCACCTAGGAGGCCAGGAATAAAGCAGATTTGATTCCCAGGACTTTTCCAAGCGCTCCATGAGTCAATAATGGCAAGTTTGACCTCTATGGATAGGCAATTGACAACCTGCACATGGTGGGACTCATGGACTAGGCAAATAAGACAAAATAAATGAAATAATGTCTAAGTGAATAAATACTATGGGTTTATTATTCTAACATTCTTCATCCCCAAAAGCTCTGACTCTAGCTCTCTATGCTCTCTCCAAATGATCTTGGGCCAAGAATCAATCCAACAGCATAACAATACCTTTAAATGTTCTCCCCTCAACCATGGCTATGAGCTCATATTTATAGGGCTTTAATGGATAGAGATGGTTGAGAAATTAGTGGGTGAGGTGGCCTCTAAGATCCTAGGATGAGGGATCTCGAGCTCAACCAACCCACAATAGTAGGGATAAGGCAGTACATGATGCTTATCATCTAGAAGCCTCAAGAAACTTCTCTTTTTCCCTTTTTACCTAGGGTACCACGCTTCTCCTTCTATGACAGACTGGTTCTGGTAATAACCTCCTATGGACCAAGGGCAATGGGCAGTGGCCCCACTTGTGGACAACCAATGAAAGGCGGTGCAAGCAGGGGTACCGCTCTTGGATAAAGGGGCATGCGTGGTGCTGGGAATTTGTATGACAGATTGATAAAAAAACCATTTAGTTTCCACTCTAGAAGTTGGGATTCTTCAAGGCAAGTAGGTATGTCAAATGTCTTATCACATGATGGTGACAAGATTTTGGTATAATAGGATGCCCCCCAAAGCATGAGTCTTAGAGTGATATGATAAGTGAGAGATTTGAGAACAAGTCGTCACCAGGAGATGAAAATGTTGGCTCGATCGGAGCATGTCGTCAAGTAGGCATCTATAGTACATCAGTATGTTGACTCATAGACACAAGTAACCAAACTCATAGCTGCAGACCAATACAAGGCAGATCCATGAGTGGAATAAACAAGCATGGCTACTAGAATATAGCGTAGATCCATGTGATAGAGGACTCAAACTTGGACATAGCTACCATAAATACAATGTATATCTATGTCATATAGATGTAAATTTGAGCATATCCATGACCATACAAATGTGGATACATGCTGGATATACAAAACTCCATCGCAACCTGGGGAAAAATCAATGAGTGCTTTTAAACAAATGGCTAGGGTATTCATCTCGTCTTCCACAAGGTACGATTCTATCCATGTGATTACAATGATCTGAAGTCGAACATGGTAAAAACCACTTGATTACCGGCCAATGATGTGAACCGTTAACAAGTGCAAGGGAGATCACCATTAATTTCAATGATTCCCAAGGTACCCTAGCACAATCTACTGAGTGCGAATAGATGTCCTGATGTCGAACACCTAATTGATTCTATCGATCAAAGGTCAATGATGTGAACCTATGTCGAGAGCGAGAGAATCTGTCATTAAGGCATACAGATCTCAAGGTACTAAATATTGTTTCTAAGACTATTTCCTGGATGATGAGCTGATGTCGACAAGAATAGTCTTGTTAAAGGAGGGCCATGATGAGTCCCACATCGATGACATGAAACTCGAAACATAGTTATGGAATGATGTGAATGTAGTAACCATATGAATGACTCAAAGATACTAACACAAAGACTGTGTATACTGCAGAGGTAAGACTTCTTCAAATCCCCTTTGAACATCGGGCAGCATGACAAAAATACTTGGCAGCATGACTAAACAGGACAGATCCACAATGTGACAGTTGAAAATGCATTATTTTGAAAGACTCAAAGGATTGACATGACTCATGAAAGTGGATTATCACGGAGATCAGCTAAATACCCAATTGACTGACATGATTGCGTAGACAAGTTCCATGTTCAAAGGTAATGAAAAACAACTGCCATTATTTCCAAAATGATTCCCTTCCCATTTCCCCCATCATGATTGATGAGTGCCTCTTTTCAGTTTTACGAGTTCAAAGAGGGTAACAAACACTCAATATAGCTCGTCGGAAGACAAGTCCAAACTCATATGTTTTACGAACCTGAGAGAGGAGGGGTTCGATCCCAAAAAGGGTCTCTTAATGTTTAATTTTAACAATTCCACTAAAAGAAAACTCAGTATCGTTCATGTTTAGAGAGTCTAAACGAATATGGAAGAAAACTCCATGGGGATCCTTTTTCATATGATTTAGTCTCTAAGGCCCGAAAAAGTGTAAAATCATACCTTAGAGAACTCTTTCAGTCATGATTGGCTAGAGTGATCCTTTTTCATAAATAGTCCTATCCAAACTGAAAAAGAGATAACCTACCGTCGGACGGACGACTCTTCAAATACTTTAACGAGCGTGAAGAAGACAAGATCCCTTGACGATCTTTTCGTATTTAGGGAGCCTGAAAAGGGTTTAAAGAGAACTCCATTATAATTTTTCGTGTTTGAATCCAGAGCATGAAAAAGTAATAAACTAAGCTCAAACCAAATTTCATGTTTTAACCAGAGCACGAAAAATGAAAAGTAAGCTCAACACCATCTTACTGTTTTTAATGAGCTCGAAGATCAGTTGAAAGAATGCTCAGGGATTGGTTTCATTTTTACGCAATCTCGAAACCAATGGGTAAACTATGCTTGAAAAATCCCATTAACATGATATACAGAGGTTGGAATATTTCCCCCAACATGATTGCTAGAGAATCCTACCCCTAGCATGGTTGTTAGAGGCTCAACATGCCCCCAAGCTTCGTTTCATTTGACGATTCTTCTTCCATACCCAACCTAAAAACCTAGTTACTAATGTGAAAATGTTCACCAGGGGGGTAGGAAGAACGAGAATCAGGAAGGCAAGGTTCAAGTTCTAACACTAAAGTGAAGACTCGAATCAAGGGAAGGGGATCTATTTCATTTTTACGCAAGCTTGAAACAGAAGGTAACTATGCTTGGAACATGGTTTCATTTTTATGCAAGCTTGAAACCAAAAGGTAAACTATGCTTAAGGAAACCTACTTTATTTTTTAACGAGCTCGAAATAGAAAATGAACTGTGCTCAGGAATTATTTCATTTTTATGCAAGCTTGAAACCAAAAGGTAAACTATGCTTGAGGAGATCCATTTCATTTTTTAACGAGCTTGACATAGAATGGGAACTTTGCTCGGGAAAAACTGATATGATGGTCAGGTGCTATTTCATTTTTTAACAAGCTTGACATAGAATGGGAACTTTGCTCATGAAAAACTGACATGATGGTTAGGTGCTATTTCATTTTTTAACGAGCTTGACACAAAATGGGAACTTTGCTCAAGGAAAACTGACATGATGGTCAGGTGCTATTTCATTTTTTAACGAGCTTGACATAGAATGGGAACTTTGCTCAGGACATGATTTCATTTTTATGCAAGCTTGAAACCAAAAGGGTAAACTATGCTTGAGGAGTGGTTTTATTTTTTAACGAGCTTGAAACCACAGGGTAAACTATGCTCTAGACATGGTTTCATTTTTATGCAAGCTTGAAACCAAAAGCGTAAACTATGCTTAAGGAGTGGTTTTATTTTTTAACGAGCTTGAAACCACAGGGTAAACTATGCTCTAGACATGGTTTCATTTTTATGCAAGCTTGAAACCAAAAGCATAAACTATGCTTAAGGAGTGGTTTTATTTTTTAACGAGCTTGAAACCACAGGGTAAACTATGCTCTAGACATGATTTCATTTTTATGCAAGCTTGAAACCAAAATCGTAAACTATGCTTAAGGAGTGGTTTTATTTTTTAAGGAGCTTGAAACCAAAAGCGTAAACTACGCTCTAAAACCTGCTCCTACCAAACATGATATCTATAGGTTGGTAGGTTGCCCCCATTTCATAAAAATCTAACGGCTTAACTCTAGTATGAAGTCCAAAGACCAGAGCCATGCCCCCCATTTTACCTATGATGGGAAGAAGTGAACTAGAAGAAGGAGAAGGAACCACAAGAACATGCGGGACATTTAGGGCAGTCTAATTACTAGGAGTCACACAATGGTCAGGTGTAACAAAGGTAAGCTGATCAATGGTCACAATCTTCCCATCATGGTGAAAATGCATAACTCTAAAGAGTGTGGACACAATAGCCTTCATGGCATAAACATAATCGCGTCCAAGGAACAGATTGAAATCTAAAGGACCTTAGACCACCATAACATTGATACAAACAATTTTCCATCCTAATGTAATACGAAAACAAGGAAGGGTCCCTAAAGGTGCAGTAGGTCTGCGATTAAAAGTCAATATCTGATCGATGGCTAGCACAAGTGGAGGATAACCTAAAGCTTGCCAAGCAGTTGAGGATAGAATACTAATAGAAGCCCCTTCGTCAACAATAGTGCGAAGTATGCACCTAGCAGTAACATTCACAACTATCTGGAAAGGAACACTCAAATGAAGACAAGACTTTGTTAGGTTACTCCAGTCAAAGGAAATAACCTCACTACTCAGAGAGGGTTATGTCGAAACAGACAAAATTTCCTCTTGTCGAGAACAATCAGAACGAAGCATAAAAACTTCAGCAGGTTTTGGTTCATTCTCTACTGGAAGAGAAGAGCAAGACAAAGATTTGGTCAAAGAGACTACTTCAGTCTTAACACTCTCTGATGAAAGAGCGGGATCGGGTGAAAATGACATCGACTCGACCACTTCACTCTCCGAAGGAAGAGTGGGATCAATTATAGATAAATCTGAATCGACCACTTGGTCAACCAGTGGGGGATCGAGGAATAACTTACTATCACTTGTTGGAATCACCTGTTGATGATCAGTAATATTTTCCAACCAACGCGAAGCTTCATCCATGCTTGGACAAAGAAAAGTACGATGCATAGCCTTTCAAATCAAACAAGGATACAAAACTTTACCCTTATGACCTTTTACCAATGGGTCACTGGTTGAGGGAGTGTTGTCAACATGATGGTTAGAGGTTGATGATACAGATGGTTTGGACCTTTTAGACCACTCTTCTTGTACATGGGAGAGACTGGGACACTCCTTAAGAAGGTGGTCCCACTTGCAAAGCTTATAAGGGAACTTGGGTTTTCCAGGCGTTCTCTTAGAATGAGCATCATCAAGAGAAGATGGTTGTTGATTTTTCTCTTTCCTTTCCTTCTTCTTTTTACCCTTCCCTTTCTTCTTCTTCTTACCCACATGAATACTAACCATAGAGCTTTGGTCAAGCGAAGAATAAGAAAGAGCTCAAACCACAACCGACGAAGAAGGAGTAGGATTAGGTTGAGGTTGATCCTCTCTTGGAGGAGAGGTGACATTTGAAACATTAGATGTAACAGGAATTACTGGATTAAACAGCCAGACCGGTAATCCTATATTTAATCTAGGAATATTTAGAGTGGCAATAAAGGGAGGACCAATACCTTCACTTGGAGGGAATACAAAAGGTACACCTTGGAAAGGGACCTCTTAATTTATAGTCCCAGATGGGGATGCCATCTCTAAACTCTCTGGAAAGCCCCTAACTACCACACACAAGAAAGTACTATTCAAACTAAAAACAACAAGCAAACATGTGAAAGGAGTGGATAAGAGTCAGGAATCTCATAAGACAGGCCAAAAGGATAACTCAGATGATTTTAGGATTCCTAAAAGGGTCTCCCGATATACGCAAGGTACGAGGGAGATCAAATCGGTAGTAGTGTTGTCTAATGCATAACCATACACAAAGGGCCTTTCGATATACAATCGAGTACGTGAAGTACCTTTCTATATACCTCAAGGGTACGTGAAAGGATATTCGATATACCGATGGTACGTGGCAGAACCGCACGAGTCCCAGGATGTAACGCAAACAAGTAATGACAGCTCCTATGCTTAACGACACCCGAACACATCTCTAACTTATCACTCAAATTGCTAAAAGTTTTAACCTAGTACTACCGTTAAATTTTATCTTGTGCGTTTAGGTGGAACCATGGAGTGAAAACTTGAATTAAAGAAGATGCAAACTGATCTATATGATAATGCAAGTTTTCCTCTTCAATGAAATTCTACCTAAGAGAGGGAGAGAGATTTACTTTTCTTCCCAAAAATGCACACCCAAATGCAAATGGAATTCTATCTTTTCAAACGAAAAGTGAAATATCAATGCACCCCAAACAATCTTCAAAGAAAATAAGAAAGAGATATAGAGAACATATAACAATGCAAAAAGAAACAAGAATCACCCCAAGCAAAGAAAGACTCAAAACAACATGGATCACTCATGCATTCCAAGTCCAAAACAAACCAAAGCCTACACATGAAAATGAAATGTATATTTCCAATTCCAATGAATAATATCTACAGAAAAGAGCAAGAGGTTTCAAGCAAAGAAAATAACACAAAATCCAATGCAAGAAACAGAAACTCTCTTTGAATGCAAAGAAAATATAACACACAAAAATCAAAATTCGAAGTCTGGAACAGGGCCTACCTGGCACCACGCAAATGAAGCTGCTAACAGGTGGTTTTGAGATAGAACCACTCCTTGCTGACTGGATTCAGGTGGTGGCACCGCTTCTGGCTAACTGGACTTAGGCGGTGGCACCGCTCCTTTCCAAAGGCACATGTGCGGTTCCCTGAAATCACCCAGAACAACAGGAGAATGAGAAATCAAGTCAGAAAAATACTAGATCAAGGTAAAAACTTTTGAATTGAGTATGGAAACAGAGCATAAAAGACTGAAATGACTCAAATCTAAACAGATCTAGAAATTTCAAACCCAAATAATGCAAGTCAAAAAGCAGATATGACTGAAGAGAGTTGAAGAAAACGAAGCCTAGATTCAGACAAGAGTTGCAGACTGAGGAAGATCAGAACAACTAATATACTATTCCCTAGCAGAGTCGCTAGATTTGTTAGCTAGAATATTTCACCTCCTACAGACAACAAGATGTTCCACTGGTCTGAATGGTTTAGATCTAGAACAAATAGAGGACAGAGGTTGAATACTCTCTCTAGACACTATAGATATATGGAATACAAGGCTTTGACAGTTCACCTGTGTACCTACAAAAAATCTCAACATGAAATGAATCAAAGCAACCAGAATATGATCTACTAATTTATGCTAGTGACTAAGGAATCTAGCAACATATATATGCGAAATCAAAACAACAACATCATATGTGGGACAGAAATCAACTTGCATTAGAAATATGAAGAATTTTACAACCAAGCCTTAGTGTTGACATGCATCTCCATGAAACCAGCTCTTCATCCCCAAAATCTCTGACTCTAGCTCTCTATGCTCTCTCCAAATGATCTTGGGCCAAGAATCAATCCAACAGCATAAAAATACCTTCAAATGTTCTCCCCTCAACCATGGCTATGAGCTCATATTTATAGGGCTTTAATGGATAGAGATGGTTGAGAAATTAGTAGGTGAGGTGGCCTATAAGATCCTAGGATGAGGGATCTCAAGCTCAACCAACCCATAACAGTAGGGATAAGGCAGCACACGAGGCTTATCATTTAGAAGCCTTGAGAAACTTCTCTTTTTCCGTTTTTACCCAGGGTACCGTGCTTCTCCTTCTATGATAAAGCGGTTTTGGTAATAACCGCCTATGGACCAAGGGCAATGGGTGGTGGCATCGCTTGTTGAAAACCGATGAAAGGTGGTGTGAGTAGGGGTACTGCTCCTAGATAAAGGGGCATGTGCGATACTGGGAATTTGTATGAAATATTGATAAAAAACCATTTAGTTTCCACTCCAGAAGCTGGGATCCAGGGCAAGTAGGTATGTCAAATGTCTTATCACATGATGGTGACAGGATTTTGGTATAACACTAGACGTCGTAGATACCTGGAATGTAATGCTTTGATAGTCACCTTATGTACCTGCAATCAGCTCAAGATGAAATAGATCAAAGCAGCTAGAATATAATCTACTAGTCTATGTTAATGACTAAGGAATCCAACAACGTACATGTGAAATCAAAAAACAACAATATATGTGGGACAGAAATCAACTTGCATTAATATAGAAATATGAAGAAGCTTACAACCAAGCCTTAGTGTTGACATGCATCTCCATGAAACCAAGAATTCTCATCCCCATAAGCTCCGACTCTAGCTCTCTCTATGCTCTCCAATGGTATGGACCAAGTGATCAATCCAACAGCATAACAATACCTTGAAAGTTCTCTCCCTCAACCATGGCCATAAGCTTGTATTTATTAGGCTAAATGGATAGGGTAGGTTGAGAGATTAGTGGGTGAGGTGGCCTCCAAGATCCTAGGATGGGGGATCTCAAGCTCAACTGACCCACAATGGTAGGGATAAGGGAGGACATGAGGCTTATCATCTGAAAACCTTGAGAAACTTCTTTTTTTCCCTTTTTACCCAGGGTACCTCATTTTTCCTTCAATGACAGAGCGGTTTTGGTAAGAAACGCTTATGGACTAAGGGCCATAAGCGGTGGCACCGCTTGTGGATAACAAGGGATAGGCGGTGAAAACAAGGTACCACTTCTGGATAACAAGGTAAGTGCAATGCTGGGAATTTTTATATAAAATATTGAAAAATGATATGAGTTTCCACTCCAAGAGCTGGGATTCAGGGCAAGTAGGTATGTCAAATGTCTTATCACATGATGGTGACATGATTTTGGTATAACAACCCTCCTTTTGTGAAAACCTCGTTTCCATGAAGCATTCCTTCTACTTCTCCACGCTTATGTATGATGCATGTTTTAACTTATAGATCCATCTGGATCCCACCAGTTGTTTTCCCTCTGGCCTCGGCACAACCTCTCAACCATAACTTCCTACCACACATCATGTTATGCAGCCTCCTCAAAATTGGAAGGTTCAAAGTTAATCAACTTCGTCATCAATGCCATATAGCTAAGTCTCTCTGGTGGTTTTCTCCTCCTCATGGAACTATATGGCCCAAGTCACCTGCCTGGAATCCTGAGCTGTGGATCTAAACCACTTAGGTCGTGGCCTAGTGTCTACCTATTGTGAATGTTGGATTCCCTCCTATTGTTGTGGCTCATCCTCTAATTCAATGACCAAAGGATCCTCTCCACCTGACTCCCTTTGAATATCAGAACATGTGCTTTTTGTTTTACATGTACCTGTACCTATGGCTCCTCCAACTTGACCCATGAGTCTTGTGTTGGTTTCTCATGCGCTAGTAAGTCCATAGATCTTTGCAAGGCTCTGTCCTCATCAAACTGGACATGCCTGCTCACAATGATCCTCTTGATGTTGATGTATTTGTAACTTTGGAAGATATTTTGATGTATATTATCATTGTATGTTGTTGTACCCCCATTGGAGATGTTTTTTCCCCCTTGCAGGATCTCTTTATTGTGTGAACTTGAGGTACAACCCTTGTTGTAAGTCGGGGCAAGAGTCCCCAATGTAACATCATTTAATGTGTATTTGGAGTCTCTCTAGGAGAATTTGGCCCTGTTAGGGTAACAGGTCAGCCTAGTCATGTAATAGGTCAGTCACTTGATTAGTATAAATAGGGAGGTGCCCTCCCTCATTTTTACACACCTCACACTCACTCAAGTTCGCATGAGAGAGAGAAGAGAAAAGGGAGGAAAGATAGATAGTTGTTGAATACTTCTTATTACTGGGTTTGATCATCTTATGACACAGTCTTTGTGACCATACTATTCTGAGGAAATTTTCAAGGTTTTCTCCTTTATGGTTTTTCTGGTGAAAATATATGTGTCTTGTGTACCTGTTATATATTATGCATCTTGTTATACTTATTATTCTTTCATACAAATATCCCAATTAAGCTAATAATATCTATAAAAACTAACATGGTATCAGAGACTCTCTGAAAGAAATCACTGTGCCGTAGTGAAAACTAGGGCTTCCTAGTTCAAGGTGTTCTCTCCACAGATCACCAAGAAAAGAGGGCTAGGATAACTTGCCTTAGTAGGGAACATCTTTTAGTGGAAGTAGTTTTAGATTTGAATAAGTTTCAATTTTGACCCTGTCACTTGTGCCGAGAGAAACTAGGGCATCAAGTTTCAGAGGCATCTCACCTCAATGTTCAGAAAGTGACCCTGCTGAGCAAATCGACTCAAGGAAGCGCATCTTTCTGTCTAAGAAGAATTCCCAAAATACAAGTTTGGAAAATTAGGGTTTCTCTGACAAACCCCAGGTTATCCAGCTCCAGAACCAGGCCAAACACCTCAAATCGGTAAGATCTAAATCTTTTCTATTTCCATTTGAGGTTCTCATTTGAAAATATAACTCACCATACTCAGCTTGAGGACAAGCTTGGAGGGTCTGATAACTTTCAAGCATGAAAGTACATAATCTCCCTGATGCTTAAAGAAAATGATTTAGATCAGTACATCATTGAATATGTTCCAAAACCATAGGGAGATGAGGCTAAGGCTGCTCATAAGAGGAGATTGGCTAAGGCCAATAGAATTATTGCATATTCTATTAAAGATCACCTCATCCTCCGTGTGTCTTCATTCAAGACAACGAAGGAAGTATATGATGCTTTGAAAAATATCTTCGAAGGAAAGAACATCAACTGGAATATGACCTTGATGAACAAATTGAAGAATGTGAAGATACAGAACTCCGAGACTATACAGTCTTACTTCACAAGGGTTGTTCAAATCAAAGAACAACTTGAATCCATTGAAGAGAATGTCGAAGAAAGAGAAATTGTAATGACTACCTTGAATGGTATCCCTATATCATGGGACTCATTCATTCAAGGAATCTATGCAAGAAGAACATTGATGTATTTCAACAGACTCTGAGAAGAATGTGCACAAGAAGAAGCTAGACTTGTGACAAGAGAAAAGAAGATGGGAGCAATTGAAGATCAAGCTCTCACAGTTCACACCAGAAAGAACTACAAGAAGAAGGAGAATAATGAGAACTTTCATCACGGCAAGAAGAATGACAAGAAACAAAACAATACCAAGAGAGATCCTTCCAATGTTCGATGCTATACTTGTGATGAAAAGGGACATTTTCCAAGAGACTGTCCCATCAGGAAAAAGAGACACCATGCTGATATTGCCGAAGACAATGAACCAACAAACAAAATATTCATAAGAGAGAAGGATGATTCTAATGAAGGGTATGTTCTAATCTCTGCACTTACTAGAACTATATCACATGAAAGCAATGATTGGCTTGTGGAAAGTGGAGCTTATAAACACATGATGGGATACAAGGAATCATGCGTTAACATGGCTGAACATGATTCACCTCACAAGGTGAAGCTTGGGGATGATTATCAATACCCCATAAAAGGGAGTGGAGAAGCTTCATACAAGCTAGACTCTGGGAAATATTTAAAGATGAAGGATATGTTGTATGTTCAAGGGTTGAAGAAGAATCTTCTCTCCATATCTGCACTAGATGCAAAGGGAATGAGAGTTGTTTTTTCCAATTGCCAAGTTCTGATGTGGACTAAATGGAAGATAATAGATGATGCACCAGTGATTGGAGAAGAAGATGGGGGCTTGTACAAGCCATAGGGATAGCCTGAACAAGCACCAGTTCATGAGTCAATTGAACCACGCGAACTGTGGCATAGAAGGCTTGCACATGTGCACTACAAAGCACTATCGATGGCAAGCAAAGCAGTATCTGGACTACCAGAGATCTAGGAAAATCTTGAAGGAATTTCCAAAGGATATGCACAATGAAAGGATGCAAAGAAGACATTTCCCAACATTGAGAGAAAGACTAAAGGAATACTGGGGATAGTACACTCGAATGTATGTGGAGCCATGTAAGCTCAATAAGCGGGTATGTATACTCACGGGGGATTCACCTTGTTGAGCAATATCTTATCACGTTCATTCATAAATGGGGGTTTTTTAATTGTGAAAAATAAGGTCAATATATTTTAGATATTGGGGGGGTGTGTAATAAGGTATGGGAGGGTATAAAAAGGGGTTTCTAGTAAAAATAGGGAATATATCGTAAAAATTGGGGTTTTTCAAATTGGAGATACATATTGGGAGGGGGGCTTAATAAAATTATTTTTGTAGGTTATTATCAATATCCAATGAAATTAGGGGTATTCTGTTATATTTTTATCATTTAAGCTATATGATCTTAGGACCTTATCTGAGAGAATAACAAGCACAACAATCAATCACAATAGACAATGGACACAAATATTCTCCTCGGGGAAACCATAAAGGACAAAACCCCGCAACTTCCTCGGAGATAGAATAAGCACCAAAAGTAAAACCCAAAGATACAAAGATGATCTCCCGACAACAGTTGTCTCTCTCTCTCTTGTCCCAGCTTCTTCTCTATCTCAATTATGCGCTACAACTGAGTGTGAGTGACTAGCTGATAAATAGAGAGTCTCACTCTCTATTTATACTAGTTTCTGACTTGACATTAACTCACCAGGTCCAGCTTCTCTAGGAGATTCTAATAACCCTAGTTCCCCACAACTGTGGGGACTTTAACCCTTGATCAATAAGGAAGGTTACCCTCTATGACTTTACATGACTTGTTTACATTATTGATTCTCCCGATAGGAACATCGGGATATGACATGACTTGATTACATTATTGATTCTCCCGATAGGAACATCGAGGTACAATACATAAGACATACAAATTAATACATTCTAAATTTAAAATTATATC
Source organism: Pseudotsuga menziesii (assembly GCA_001517045.1). NCBI lineage: Eukaryota > Viridiplantae > Streptophyta > Pinopsida > Pinales > Pinaceae > Pseudotsuga > Pseudotsuga menziesii. The sequence continues at coordinate 191,309 of LPNX010680573.1, forward strand.
AACACTCCCTCTTAACTAGGAAGGTATTCTCTCAACACACTTCATCAGCACACATCTTCGTCACTGGATCATCATCAAGTCTAGATCATCATTGCTTTCGCTATCTTGAACAAATGGTGCTATCTCTCAATTCTACTCATCACAGGAAGTTCTACAGAGCCAGCCCTTTTTTCATGCTAGTTGTAGGCCTAGCCTCCATGTAGGTCTTCATCTTCTTCACCACTTATATATGACCATGGGAGGAACACATCCAGTGACCATGTTAGAAAGGCCCGCCTAGCACTCACATCTGACCATGGGATGAACACATCGACCATTTCAGAAAGGCCCAACACTCACATCTGACCATGGGATGAACACATCAAACATGTCAGAAAGGCCCAGCACTCACATCTTACCATGGGATGAACACATCAACCATGTAAGAAAGGATCAACACTCGCATCTTACCATGGGATGAACACATCAACCATGTAGGAAAGGATCAGCACTCACATCTGACCATGGGATGAACACATCAACCATGTCAGAAGGGATTAGCACTCACATATGACCATGGGATGATCACATCAACCATGTCAAAAAGGCTCAGCACTTATATCTTACCATGGGATGAACACATCAACCATGTAAGAAAGGCTCTGCACTTATATCTAATCATGTGGGATGAACACATCCTGCAGTCATTAGTTTTTTATCATTTAATCAATATGATCTAGGATCTTATCTAAGAGAATGACATGCATAGCAATAATCACAAGAGACAAGAAACACAAAGAATTTTCCTCAGGGAAACCAAAAAGGAGAAAACCCCGCAACTTCCTAAGAGATCAAATGAGCACCAATAGAAAATTTAAAACCCGAAAACATAAGGATGATCTCTGATAGTTGATCTCTCTCACTTGTGCCAACACTTCCTCTTTCACTCATGCGCACCCGTTGAGTGAGTGTATGTGTGTGTAGAAATAAGGAGAGCCTCACTTCTATTTATATTCTTCCATTCACTTTATTTCCACTCCAACAAGTTGGCCTCACTTGACAATTACTTACCAAGTCCAAATTCTTTAGGAGAGTCTAATAACCCTAGTACCCCACAACTGCGGGGACTTTACCCCCCTGATCAACAAGGAGGGTTAACCTCAAATCAATTGTGAGGACTATTTCCCCGACTTACAACAGAGGGTTAAACTCATTGACTTTACATGACTTTATTATACTAATGACTCTCCTGATAGGAACATCGGGGTATAATATACAAGTGAATACATTCCAAATTTACAAATACATCAACACTCCCTCTTAACTAGGAAGGTATTCTCTTGACACAATTCATCGACACAGGTCGTCTTCTTTGGATCATCATCAAAACTAGATCATCACTGGATCATCATCCAATCTGGATCATCACTGGATTATCATCAAATCTAGATCATCACTGCTTCCGCTATCTCGATCAAATGGTGCTATCTCTCAATTCTAATCATCACGGGAATTTCTACAGAGCCAACCCTTTTTCATGCTGGTTGTAGGCCTAGCCTCCATGTAGGTATTCATCTTCTTCAGCACTTATATTTGACCATGGGAGGAACACATCCAAGAACCATGTCAAAAAGGCTCGCCCGACACTTACATATGACCATGGGAGGAACACATCCACCACCATGTCAGAAAGGCACGCCCAACACTCACATATGACCATGGGAGGAACAAATCTACCACCATGTCAGAAAGGCCCAGCACTCACATATAACCATGGGATGAACACATCAACCATGTCAGAAAAGCTCAACACTTATATCTTACCATGCGATGAACACATCAACCATGTAAGAAAGGATCAACACTTATATCTTACCATGGGATGAACACATCAACCATGTCAGAAGGGCTCAACACTCACATCTGACCATGGGATGAACACATCAACCATGTTAGAAGGGCTCAACACTTATATCTTACAATGGGATGAACACATCAACCATGTAAGAAAGGATCAGCACTTATATCTTACAATGGGATGAACACATCAACCATGTAAGAAAGGCTCTGCACTTATATATAATCATGTGGGATGAACAAATCCTATAGTCACATCAGAATGGCTCTTCACTTATATCTGACCATGGGATAAACACATCAACCATGTCAGAAAGGCTCACTGACTCATCACTTCCCTTTGGAGGGAACCTCGATCTGGAGAACACCAAGCTTCTCCCTGAAGTCCTCAAACTTCACTCTAGATAATGGTTTGGTCAACACAACAGTTATCTGCTCATCCATCGCAACAGACTGGAGCTTCACTACTCCTCTCTGTAACATATCATTGATATAATGATATTTGATCTCGATATGCTTCGACTTGTCATGGAACACTGGGTTCTCTGACAACTTCACACAACTCTGGTTGTCGCAATATATGCAATTAGCATCCAACTGGAGATCAAACAAATAAGATAGTGGCTTCCTAAGACATGATGTCTCATAGGTAGCCGAACAAGCTGCAACATACTCTACTTCAGTTGTACTCAGTTCCACACAGGATGCTTCCTGCTAAACCACGATATCACACCTTATCCCATACTAAAACAACACCTTGAAGTGCTCTTCCTATCAATGACACTTCCTACCCAATCTGAATCCACATAACCTTCCAGGTTAATCTTTTGATTTTCCTGATGCTTGAGCCCATAATCAACTGTACCCTTCAGGTACCTCACTGCATGCTTTGCAACCATCAGGCAAACATGTCTCGGATCCATCAGGAACTGGCTCAATGTGTTCACAGTAAAGCAAATATTTGGTCTCATATATGTTAGGTACATCAAGGAAAAAATCATCTAATGATACATAATAGCATCAACCGTCTCTAATGAAGCATCACTCAATAGCTTCAGGTTCGATGCCATAGGTGTGGTCATGGTCTTGCAGTCTATCATCTTGAACCTCTTTTGGATCTCTACTGCATACTTCCCTTGTCCTAGGGAGATAAAATACCTATTCTGCCACACCTCCATGCCAGAAAGTAGTGCATCATATTCAAGTCCTTCATCTAGAACTCAACAGCAAGTCTCCTTCTTTCAACTTTAATGATTTCCTATTTTCTGTTAGGAACAAATCATCGACATATAATAGGAGCATCGCTGGTCTTCCACCTTCAACCTTGAAGTAAAGGTTGGAATCTGCTTTACTCTTAGTAAAGCCTAAGTCATCAGTAATATTTCCATCCTCTCACATCATGTCGAACCTCAGGATATTCTGCATTCACTCCTTTTGAAACAGAGCATCATTCTCCCTCTTCCTTTCGTACTCTATGCATTGACACATTCTGTACTGGAGTGACAAGTAGCTTCCTCTACTACTAATATTCTATCTATCCATCTAGGGTCAATGGATACCAAGATCCTCTATCTTGAACCTTTTCAAAAGTTCTTTTAGCACCCATATGTGAGCTTGTCATCCTCTATAGTTTTTCATGTTCAACCTTGTAGCAAAGGTTTAATATCTTCATCACTCTAGGTGATCTTCAAGCTCCTCATGTATGTGTTATCCCATGGGTTCCTTCTGAGCTCATACAAGGCCTTCTTTAATTTGCACACATGAGTATGCCTGTCATGTGTCTTCACTTCCAGTGGCTGCAAATTTCTCTTCGTATTCTATGCCTTTTTTCCATGAGAAGCCTCGTGCTACGAATCTTTCCTTGTATCCCATGATGTTGCCATCTACTACATGATGGAACTACGGACTTCCCTTCAAGTCTCGATATTGCATCCTAGATATCATTCTTCTTGAACCGGTACTCTCCTTCCCTTTCTTCTTGGCTACTTCTTCATAGCTTGAAGGTTCTGCATCAATGACACTCAACAGTGTCACATAACTGCACTGTGTATGAGACCTATTTCTTTCTTTGAAGGTATCGTCATATTATTCTTCATATTGTATTATTTCTTGAATTGTCGTCACCTGTTCTTTGGAGCAAGTCTCATCCTTATTTTCTTGTAGGTGATTGTACGCGATCTTTCCTAAAATTCAAATGCATTAGTTGTATGGTTAGAAAATTTTCATAAGGAATATTCATAATGACAAATTATTATGCATAAAGATATGATCATGCAACTATTTTATCCAATACAACATTCATCCATATCTCATGGAAACTTTCTAGATTCCTTCCATCTCTACCATGACATCATTGAGATTGTGCACTAATCCAATATGTCAGAAAAGAGGTTTCATTCGAGATAAGTAGCAATGGAGAGTTGTATAGCACCATGGGTTACTTACCCATAACATGCATAGTAGTAGTATACTGTCATTAATGCAAACATTCAATCATGCATACCACATCAACTACATACAAACAAATGCATAATAAAATAATATCATGAAATGACAATTGAATACTTATCTTTATTTGTTTTGTGGGTAGACTCCTTCTTGGGCCTTCAGCTTCATCATCTTCTTCATTCATAACAACATTATTTCTTATCCAAATGCTAAGATGGATAAGAGGTTCTTCAAGAATTGAGTCCTTCATATTCCTCATCGCTTGAGCGATCTTATTTGAATCATGAGAGCTAGATCTTCAGTTGCTCCCATCTTCTTTTCTCTTATTATGAGTCGAGCTTCTTTTTGTGTGCACTCTTCCCAAAGTCTGCTGAAAGTAATCACTTCTTTCTGGCACACATTCTTCAAATTAATGAATCCCATGATCCTAGGACTCCATTCAAGGTGGTAATCACAATGTATGTATTCTCTACTTCTTCATCCATTGCTTCAAGTTGTTCTTTGATTTGATAGACCCATGTAAAGTATGAATTTATGGTCTTTGCATTCTGGATCCTTACATTCTTCAACTAGTTTCTCAAAGTCATCTTCTGATTTATGTTATTTCCTTCAAATAGCTTGGTCAAGGAATCAAACATCTCTTTAAGTGTCTTTAGGGAAGACACTTGTGGTATAAGGTGATCCTTGATTGAATCAGCAATGATTTTCTTGGCCTTGACCAAGTTCTTCTTGTGTAAGGCTTTAACCTCATCTCCCTCTAGAACTGGAACCTCTCCACTTATGTAGGTGTCCAATTCATTTTCTTCAAGAACCAGTGAAATCCTATACTTCCATGCTTGGAAGTTGTCATCTTGACCAAGATTGTCATTAATATGGAGTGATAGGTCATTTTGAAATGAGAACCTCAAATGTAAATAGAAAAAGATTAGATCTTACCGATTTGAGGTGTTTATCTTGGTTCCGGAGCTAGCTGATCTAGGGTTTGTCAGAGAAACCCTAATTTTAAAAACTTGGAATCTTTCAGATATGATTGGATAGAAAGATGGACCTCTTCAAGGTGAGCTATCCAATGTACTCCTTTTCTGAAAATAGTGGATGGAAGCTCTTGGAACATGAAGCCCTAGTTTTCTAATTTCTTCTACACAAATTCTTGATACTGTTTATGCGGTATCTCTGAAAGTACTACTCCTATGTGTCTAAAATTTCATACTGAGGTATCCTCATCTCTGCTATTTCCAACACCATAGTTTGTATAAGAATTGGTTTCACCAATTAGAACTTATGATAGTTTTCCCACTGTGACTTAATTCAGGACTGTTCAGAATAGAGAACTTGTACAGACTGCCACGTGTCCCTGTTTCACCTTCTGGGTCTAAATGTTTTACCACAGAAATTAAATTCCGTGTCCTATCTGGAACATCTTGAAAAATTTCATTTGGACCTTCGTAGCCAGAGATATAGCAATTCTCCCTAGGTGTCCTGTTTAGGGATGAATCTTGGAAGAGGCTGGAACCCTGATTTGGAGGAATCATATCTCCTAGAATATAGCGAATCTGAGGCTGAAATTTTTATATGGGGTACATCAGGATTTTATCTTCGTCCCCTGAGACTTCTTCAATTCCAAGATATAGTGAATGTACCAAAACTACCAGTTTTAGTATTTTAGGGTTTTTTAGGCCCAAGGTCAAACTAGGGTTTGACTTTCCTGGAGTTTCACTCAACCAAATACTTCGACCTTGGTCTCTAAAATTTGATTTTGATGAGGAGAGAAATCATATGCCAGGCTCACCTAAAAATTCATCTTCTGTAAAAATCCCTAATTTCCCGCACCAAAAACTAAAAATGCCTGGAATCAAATTATGCTTCGACAGAAAGATGCGTCCTTCAATGGAGAGTCAGCCTAGCCTCCTTTTGCTGATGGATTGTGGAGAGAGACCAAAAGGTAAGAAGCCCTAGATTTTGCAGCTACATAGTGTCTTCTTCTCAGGTTAACTTTGATACCATGTTAGATTTTTATCATTTAATCAATATGATCTAGGATCTTATCTGAGAGAATAACATGCACAGTAATAATCACAAGATACAAAAGACACCGAGAATTTTACTCGAGGAAATCATAAAGGAGAAAACCACGCAACTTCCTCAAAGATAGAATGAGCACCAATACCAAAAGCAAAACCCAAAAACATAAGGATGATCTCCGACAGCTAATCTCTCTCACTTGTGCCAGCACTTCCTCTTTCACTCATGCGCCCCAGTTGAGTGAGTGTATGTGTGTGTAGAAATGAGGAGAGCCTCAGTTCTATTTATATTCTTCCATTCACTTTATTTCCACTCCAACAAGTCGGCCTCACTTGACAATTACTTACCAGGGCTGACTTCTCTAGGAGAGTCTAATAGCCCTAGTGCCCCACAACTGTGGGGACTTTACCCCCTTGATCAACAAGGAGGGTTAACCTCAACTCAATTGTGGGGAATATTGCCTCGACTTACAACAGAGGGTTAACCTCATTGACTTTACATGAGTTTATTATATTAATGACTCTCCCGATAGGAACATCGAGGTATAATATAAGATATACAAGTGAATACATTCCAAAGTTACAAATACATCAACAATCAGAATGGATCTGCACTTATATTTAACCATGGGATGAACACATCAACCATGTCAGAAAGGCTCACGGACTCATCACTTCCCTTTGGAGGGAACCTCGATCTGGAGAACACCAAGCTTCTCCCTGAAGTACTCAAACTTCACTCTAGCTAATGGTTTGGTCAACACATCAGTTATCTGATCGTCTGTCGCAACATACTGGAGCTTCACTACTCCTCTCTGCACCATATCCCTGATATAGTGATATTTGATCTCAATATGCTCCGACTTGTCACGGAACACTGGGTTCTCTGACAACTTCACACAACTATGGTTGTCACAATATATGCAAGTAGCATCCAACTGGAGATCAAACAAATCAGATAGTAGCTTCCTAATCCACACTGCCTCACATCTAGCCAAACAAGCTACAACATACTCTGCTTCAGCTATACTCAGTGCCACACGGGATTGCTTCCTGCTAAACCATGAGATCACACCTGATCCCATACTGAAGAAGCACCCTAAAGTGCTCTTCCTATCAATGGTACTTCCTACCCAATCTGAATCCACATAACCTTCCAGGTTAATCTTCTGATTCGCCTGATACTTGAGCCCATAATCAACTATACCCTTCAGGTACCTCAGAATATGCTTTGCAGCAATCAAGTGAACATGTTTCAGATCTGTCAGGAAATGACTCAATGTGTTCACAGCAAAGAAAATATATGGTCTCATATTCATCAGGTACATCAAGGACCCAATCATCTAACGATACATCATAGCATCAACCGACTCAGATGAAGAATCACTCAATAGCTTCAGGTTTGATGTCAAAGGTGTGGTCATGGCCTTGCCGTCCATCATCCCAAACCTCTTCAGGATCTCTACTGCATACTTCCCTTGTCCCAGGGAGATTCCATCTACATTCTGCCACACCTACATGACTAGAAAGTAGTGCATCATACCCAAGTCCTTCATCTCGAACTCAGCAGCCAGCTTCCTCTTTATGTCTGGAATCAACCCATCTAAACCTGTTAAAAATAGGTCATCTACATACAGTAGGAGCATCACTCAGTTCCCTTCTTCAACCTTATAGTAAAGGTTGGAATCTGCTTTACTCTTGGTAAAGCCCAAGCTAGTCAGGAAGCTGTCAATTATGTCGTACCATGTCGTGGGTGCCTATTTCAAACCGTACAAGGATTTCTTCAATTTGCACACATGAGTCTCTTTGTCATGTGTCTCAAAACCGAGTGGATACCACACATACACTTTCTCTTCTACTACACCATCTAATAAGGCAGTCTTGACATCCATTTGGTGTACCTTCCATTTCATGACTGCAGCCAGAGCAAGTACTAATCCAATGGAAGTGTATCTGGCTACAGGTGCAAAATTCTCTTCATAATCTATTCCTTCTATCTAGGAGAAAACACAAGCCACAAATATTTCTTTATATTTCTCTATGCTACCATATGCAGCATGCTTGATCTTGTAGATCCACTTGGAAGTCACAATAGACTTCCCCTCTGGTCTTGGGACAACATCCCAAACATCATTCTTCACGATCGATTGGTACTCCTTGATCATAGCATCCTTCCATTATTTATTCTCTGCTGCTTCTTCGTATTTGGAAGGTTCTTTATCGATGATGTCACATAATAAGGCTACATGTCTGGAGTAGGACCTAGTTCTCTTTCTTTCTATATTCATTTCTTCTGGAGCCCCATATCTTTCTACACCTGGGATATCCTCTGGTACCCATGCAGGTTTCCTCTTGTGGGGATTCTTCTCTTGAAGTGGATCTACTGGTTCCTGAGGTTCTTCCATTTCTCGATCTTCTTCTGGATTTGCTTCATTCATAGTTGTATTACGGATTCTGAGTACTTCTGATTCTTCAGAGTCTTCAATAGGTATTTTTCTATACTTGATGTAAGCTGAGTCTTCGTCAAATGTTACATCTCTGCTAATGTCGATCTTCTTGAATCCTAGGAAGTATATTATGTAATCCTTCGAGTTCTCAGAGTATCCCACAAATATACCCTCCTTTCCTGAAGGATCTAACTTTGTCCTCTTTTGTTTTGGAATGTGTATGTACACTGGACAGCCAAATATTTTGAGATGACTAACTTCTAGTTTCTTGCCAAAAAATACTTCTTCAGGTGTCATGTTCTCGAGTACTCTATGTGGAGTATGGTTCTGTACATACACAGCTATCCTGGAAGCTTCTGACCATAGATGCATAGGAAGGTCTTGATCATGAAGCATTGTCCTTGTTGGTTCCATGATTGTTCTGTTCTTTATTTCTGCAACCCCATTCTATTGTGGATTATATGGAGTCGTCAACTCCCTCTTAATCCATGAATATCTTCATAATTCTTTGAATTCATTTGATGTGAATTCTCCGTCATTATCTGATCGAAAGATCTTGATCTTCTTCTCTGTGTGGTTCTCGATCAAGGCTTTGAATTCTTTGAATTTGCTGAATACTTCATCCTTGTTCTTCATGAAGTATATCCATGTCATCCTAGAAAAATCATCAATGAAAAAAACATAATATATATACCCATACCCACTTAGAGAAGTGGATGGCATTGGACAGCATACATCGGAGCAGATGATTTCCAAGATTCCTTTTTCCTTGCTCTCACTACTTGGAAATGTCTTCTGTGTTCTTTCCTTTTGTACATCCTTTGCATACACCTTCATGTTTTTCTTGCATTTCTGAAAGACCTTCAACAGCTTTGCTTGCAACCGATAGTGCCATGTAGTGCACATGTGCAAGCCTTCTATGCCACAGTTCATTTGGTTCTACTGATTCATGAACCAAATCTTGTTCTGGTTGGCCCTTCAATTTGTATAGTCCTCCCTCTTTCTCTCCAATTAATATTGCATTGTCAATAGTCTTTCCTTTTGGCCACATGAGGACTTGGCCATCTATAAATGCAACCCGCATTCCTTTTGCATCCAATGCGGAGATGGAGAGAAGTTTCTTCTTTAGTCCTGGTACAAATAGGACATCCTTCATCTTTATAGACTTTCCAGATTCTAGTTTGTAAGAGGATTCACCACTACCTTTTATTGGATACTGGTAGTCATCCCCAAGTTTCACCTTGTGGGGTGATTCATGTTCTGATAGTCTCACAAAGAATTCCTTAAATCTCGTCATGTGTTTGGAAGCACCACTGTCTATAAGCCAATAATTGCCTCCATGTGAGACAGTTCCGGTGAGGGAAAAGATCAGAACATATTCTTCATCACTTGAAGAATCATCACGTTCTTTCTTGATTCTCTTCTTGGGAGGTTCATCATCCTCTGCAGTGTTAGCATGATGTCTTTTCTTGTTTCCTTCGTTCTTGTGAGAGCCATTTTTGTTCCTAGGACAATCTCTAGCATAGTGTCCTCTTTCATCACATGTAAAGCATCTGAATTTAGGTAGATTCTTGTTATATATTCTAGGATGAGAGTGCTTACCTTGGTGATGGTTTGTTTTGCTCTTCTTGGATTTTACTGTGAGAGATTGATCTTCATTTCCCATCTTTTCTTCTCGAGCTACTATTCGAGATTTTTCTTCTGAGCATTCTTCCCACGGTCTGCTAAACTTGATTAGTTTCTTCCTGGCACGGATCCCTTGAATGAAGGAGTCCCATGGTCTGGGGAGACCATTCAAGGTGGTCATCACAATCTCTACATTCTCTACATATTCATCTACTGCTTCAAGTTGTTCCTTGATCTGAGAGACCCTTGTAAAGTAATATTGTATAGTCTCTGCATTCTGAATCTTTACATTCTTCAATTGATTTCTCAGAGTCATATTTCGATTTATGTTCTTCACTTCAAACAACTTGGTCATGGAATCAAACATCTCTTTGGGTGTCTTTAGGGAGGACACCTGAGATATAAGGTGATCCTTGATTGAATCAACACTAATCCTCTTAGCCATGACCAATTTCTTTATGTGTAAGGCCTTAGCCTAATCTCCCTCTATACCTGAAACATCTTCACTTATGTAGGAGTCCAATTCATTTTCTTCCAGGACTAGGGAGATCCTATACTTCCAGGCTCAGAAGTTGTCAGCTCCCTCAAGATTTTAATCAAGCTTGGTATGATGAGACATCTTAACAGAGAACCTCAAATGGAAATACAAAATATTTAGATCTTACCAGTTTAAGATGTCCAAACTAAATATGGAGCTGGATTTCTGTCGAGCTAGTTTTCTGGTTCAGGAGTAGATTAGGGTTTGACTTTTCGGGAGTTCTACCCAACCAAAAACTTCAATTTTTTATCTCTAAACTTCAATTTTATGGAGGAGATTAACCCTGGCCTAGGATCACTCAAAAATTTCACTTTTGTGGAAAGCCCTAATTTCCCGCTGCAGTGTCCGGTCAAAAATTGAAAATCCTCAGAATCAAATTCTGCTTCAATAGAAAGATGCGCCCTAGAGAGTAGAGTCATACTAGCCTCCTTTGTTGATGATCTATGGAGAGAGATCCAAAAAATAGGAAGCCTTAGCTTCAGCAGCTGGACGTTGTCTTCTTCTCAGGTTAGCTCTGATACCATGTTAGATTTTTATCATTTAATCTATATGATCTCAGGATCTTATCTGACAAAATAACAAGCGCATCAATCAATCAAAATAGAAAATTGAAACAAATATTTTCCTCGGGAAAACCATAAAGGAGAAAACCCCTCAACTTCCTCAGAGATAAAATAAGCACCAAAAGTAAAACCCAAAGATACAAATATTATCTCCCGACAGCAGTTATCTCTCCCTCCTATCCCAGCTTCTTCTCTGTCTCAGTTATGTACTACAACTGAGTGTCAATGACTGTATGATGAATAGAGAGGCTCGCTCTCTATTTATACTAGTTTTCGACTTGACATTAACTCACCAAGTCCGAATTCTCTAGGAGAGTCTAATAACCCTAGTGCCCCACAACTGTGGGGACTTTAACCCTTGATCAATAAGAAAGGTTACCCTCTATGGCTTTACATGACTTTTTTACATTATTGATTCTCCTAATAGGAACATTGGGGTATGACATGACTTGATTACATTACTGATTCTCCTGATAGGAACATCAGGGTACAATACATAAGACATACAAGTGAATACATTCCGAAGTTACAATTACATCAACATATTCTTTAATATCCCATGAACAAAGGCACTATGACATGGTTTCATTGAGTTAAGACCCCGTGTGTATATTATGTTTCATTTATAGATGATTTATCATGTAAGACTTGGATATATTTCTTGAAAGGAAAAAATGAAGTTTTCAACAAGTTCAAGGAATTTAAAGCATTGGTCAAGAACCAAACCGATAGGAATATCAAGACTCTATGGTCAGATAATGGTGGAGAATTCACCTCAGAATAATTCAAGGAAATCTGCAAGGAATCTGGGATTAAGAGAGAGTTGAGCACTCCATACAATCCTTAGCGGAATGGGGTTGCAGAATGAAAGAACCGAACCATCATGGAAGCAACAAAATCAATGCTACATGACCAAGATCTTCCTATTCACCTTTGGGAGGAGGAAGCAAGGACAGCTATGTATGTACATAATCGTACTCCTCATCGAGTACTTGACAACAAGGATCTAGAAGAGGATTTCTCATGAGAGAAACCAGAAGTCAGACATCTGAAAATATTTGGTTTCCTGGTGTACATACGTATCCCAAAGGAGAAAAGGACCAAGATCGATCCTTCTGGGAAGAAGGGTATATTCGTAGGATATAGTGATACATCAAAGGATGAATATTGTAAGAAAAGTCTACCATTTGATCAATACGTTATTGTTGCAAACAAACTCAAAAATAAGGAAGATAATAGGTATCTATACCAAAACAAAGAATTAAATTGTGCCCTTGGTAAAGTGCCACTCCCTACTTTTGATGGTTCCTATCAAAGTTCTGCTAACACTTGGGTGCAAAAATTAGATGTGTATTTTCAGCTGAATCCGATGGTGGAAGAAGATGCCCAAAAATGACAATTTTGCACTTGGAAGGAGATGCCAATGAATGGTGGTTCCATGGATTGAAAACTTTGGGTCATGATCAGGTTAAAATATATGGAGAATTTATTGATAGGGTACTAGAGAGATTTGAGCAAAATTATCCAGAATTGTCTTTCAAAGAACTAGCTCAATTGAAGCAAGTTGGGGCCCCTACTGATTATATGATGGACTTTCTAAAATTATCAGTCAAGGTGGTTGATGTGTCTATGGGAAGGTTAGTATTGCTATTCATTGAAGGTTTGGATGAACCCTTAAAATTTTTGTTCAAATCCCACAATCCCGCTACATTAAAAGATGTAATGAGCTTGACTAGAGATCTCCAAAATGTGCTATAACAAGATTTGAAGAGAAACCTTGGAAAATATATGCACTTGATAAGAATCCTTGGCAAAGAGATTCATTTGAAAAAAATAATAAATAAGGACTAAACAAGGATGAACTTCGAAGAAAAAATTGTGCTCCACGTGCTTTCAACCATGGACATCAAGGCATAAATGTACTAAGAGAAAAGCTCAATACATAAAAGTATTTTATGATAATGATGAGAATGAAGGGGATATGGATGAAGAAGGACACATTTCATATCAATAGGAGGCATATGAGACAGCAATTGAATAAGAAATACAAGAATAAAATCATCCTTCACCGGACAAAGCAAGAATGGCAGTACTTTCAGCAGTGCCTCGCTATCACACTATTCGATGCAAGGGTGTGGTACTAGGACACATAGCTTCAGTTCTGGTAGATGGAGGAGCTACACATAACTTCATTGATGCAGAGATGGTGGAGAAAAGGAAGATACCTATATAACCATTCGATGGCTTCACAGTTTTCATTCCCGGACACTACACAATGCAATGCAAAACATGGGTTCCAAAGCTGCAAGTCATCGTAGGTAACTATACTTTTGTTGATAGTTTTTATGTGGTTGATGTTGCTGATACTAATGTGGTTTTGGGAGTGAAATGGTTGTATTCTATAGGGGATCATATAGTAAATTATCAAATTCTTGAGATGAAATTTCAAGATTCTAAAGGTGTACTAAGGGTTGTGAGAGGGCAACACACTTACCTAAATCAAGTAGTGACTTGCAATAGTATGAGATCTATATTGAGGCATGGGGACATAGAATGGATTCTGAATGTCATATCACATCTCCCAAGCCAAACATAAAGGTTTTTTAATGCCCAAAGGAGATAGAGAAACTATTGCAAAAGTATGAAAAAAAATTGTAGAGATCTTCCACATGGTAGACCACTTGATAGGGGGGTTGAGAAAAACATAGTTTTGGAGGAGGGTACTTCACCCATTCAAATACCACCTTATAGAAATAGAGAATAAAGGAACTTTCAGGTAGATGATTTAGTATATTTGAGGTTGCATCCATATAAACAAACATCTCTCAAAAAGAATGGAGCAGAAAAGCTAAAACCAAGATACCATGGCCCATACAAGGTAGTTCAGAAGATTGGGGAGGTAGCATATGAATTATAAATTTAGGAAGGGAGTAAAATACATAATGTATTTCATGTTTCTTGTCTCAAGAAATCTCTTTTTCATCAAATTGTTACTTCATAAATACTTCCTCCTTTGGATGATGAAGGTGAGCTCACACTTGTTCCGAAAAAAAATTTGAAGACAAGGGAAAGGAGATTGAGAAGCAGAACTATAAAAGAATACTTAGTACAGTGGAAGGATATACCAAGTAAATATGCCACATGGGAAGACAATAAGATTTTGCAACATCCAAATCTGAAATTGCATGAGGACAAGAAATTTTGGGTGGGGAGGACTATAATGTCCCCATTCAAATAATTGCATAGCAGGACAATTCCATCAATCCTACTAGTTGCCTAGGTTGGATGGATACATTTGGAATTCTAATAAGGGAGCCAGTAAATGATGTCACTAAAATTAAAATGGAATAAATATTTAATAATGGAGCTAATTAAATAAATACAAGAGAAAATTGAAGTGGCAATGGAGCATGGAGACACATGGAGATTATGGGGCTCACACAAGCTAGAATTTCTAAGCCACATGTCATCCTCTTGCAATTTCAAATCCATGGGAATTCTAATGTTCTTGGATTATTTCGAAGGATAATACACTTGGCCATATGCATCATAGGTCAAATTTGGAAGGAAATGTAACTTACATGGGAGATGAAGAGTCAAATGGCAGCTTCTTGGACACTTGAGCTATATTCTCTAACATCTATGACATCTATCACACCAATGATGAATATTTTATGACATATATGATGTATTGCATACTTAAAGGCTCACATATGACCATTATGACATGTCATACCTAAATATAGAATCCAAGAAGGCGCTCATGTGAGTTGGGGAAGCTCAATGGGTCCCTACTCGAATTGGGGGAAAATGGAAGGCCAGGGAAGGGAGGTCACATGGAAAATATTGAGCACACACCCTAATTCGAATTGGATTGATTATGTGGATGGATTGGTAACCTTAGAAGGCTAAGGACTTTTATAAAATACAGGGATCAACCAAAACAAGGGTTTTTGATCATTTGAGAAATATTCATTTGTGAAGAGAGAGAGTTAGTGGATGACTAGTTTCTTTCCTTAATCAATTTCGAGGGTGAAAGATTCACGTCCAAGTTGGTGTTTGGAGAGACCATTCAGGTATTTTATGGAGATTTAATGGAGTTTTCATTTGTAGGTGTAAGATACATGGAATCTCATGTTTTCTTCTAGTGCAGCACATTCTCTCAACCATTTCCATTCTTTATTGTGTATTCTTGCTCATGGAGGGATTGCGCTTTGGGTGAGATATTGTACTCTTTTTGAGAGATTTTCATGGTCCATTTATATTTGTAATAATCTTAATATACTCTTTTTTTCATATTCATAAAGTATTAGGTTGAAATACCAAATGGTTGTAGGTAAAAGTGATTATTAATGAGAAAACAATGACCATTTTCCCACTATATTGATGTATGTCATTGTAATGTTGATGATTTTGAATGAAAGAATGTTTCTCTAATATATTTATGATGGATAGACTGAAATTGATGAGTATTACAAGTTTAATATCCATCACTTAAGCATTTGAAGTAATCTTTCTCAATTTATTTGCATTTGGAGAAGATTTGGTTCCATTTCCCCATCCCCAAGGGTCGAACTAGTGATTTTGTAGTTGTTTGGGAGAGGGTTATAACAGAATTTATAAATTGAATAATGATGCACATCAGACCTTAATAATTTACCTTAAACATCATTTTCCTCTGTTCATAAATTCGTGTGGATTTAGGAGCATTTGGAATTCTATTTTTCATCATTTACCCTGGGGGAATTAGAACCCCAATTTGCTAGTGAAAATTCCTGCCTTGGACAGAATGTTAAAAAAGATTGAATAAGTATTTGGAGGGTCCTAAATCATCCCTAAACATCATATTCAAGTATTAATATCAGTAATATACATTCTCAAGAGATTTGGGAGCATTTGGGTCAATTTGGAGACCTAGACATCAAAACTAGTCAAAGGTTGAAATAGGGAAAAAAGTGGAAAATTGGTCATTGTAATAAAATCTCTTAAAAAGGGACATTACAACCTCGTATGTCCCTTTATATGACAATATGCACCATTTTCTAAATACCAAACGTTTCTACATGTGGTGCTTCCATGCAAGCTATCAAACAAAAATCTTCATCGAAGTTTTTGATGAACTCCTCCACCTCTACAGAACCTTCCATCTAGGTATTGTTCCTCTTCTTCCCATCTAGGAATTGGGAGAAAAAGTGTCATTGCTTGTGCCAGATAAAACATTTTACTTTGTACATGTCAATGTTCTTCTTACCACCCTTCCTTTTCTTTTCCCTACCCTTTCTCTTCCCTGCTAGGGCTAGAGCTTCTTCATCCACGATCTGTGGGGGATTGTTGGATGAACCTGAACCTTGACCCATGTGGGTATCCTCTTGCACAAAATCATCCCACAATATCTTCTAGTAAGGGAGATTCTCCCTAGCCACCACACCTTTTACAAACATGCCACATGGCTTAGAAAATCCATTGCAAGCTATCTGAACTAGCTCCTCATCCTTAGTATTAGATCCAACTACCCCAAGCTCGTCTCTGATTTGTGCAAGCCTTGTGAGATAAGGAACCACTCCATCACCCTTGGTCATCCTGGTACTGTGTAACCTCTCCTACAACACCATCTTCCGGTTTTTTTTCTTTCTCTGGTAAAGTTCTTGCAAAGTCTTCCACATTTCCACTGCGGTCTTCTTCTTAGAAAGGTGAGAGACTATGTGGTCCTTCTCCCCATCCAAGATGATCAACATAGCTCTGGAATATAACTTCTTTCACCTTTGCAACTCTGTCAGATATGTAGGTGCAACCTTTGTGGATTCAATGTGATCCTCTACATCACTGACATCCATGATCCTCGTGATCGTTTCTTTCCAAGTAGAAAAGTTCTAAGCCCCTTGGAGTCTATACTCAACTGTCAACTTTACATCCATAGTGAAGTGTACCTATCAAACCCTAGATATGAACCATAGGTTTGTTCCTTCAATAGATATGCCCCGGATCTATCAATATTGCTGCAGTTTCTCAGATTTAGCTCAACAAAGCTCTAATACCATGTAAATTTCCTTAAAACTCAATCTTGAGCTACACAATATATTTTTAATTTTTATTGATAAACACACATGAGTTTCTTTACTAGTAATGGAGCGGAAGATAAACACTGAGAAACATATAGCAATAATCACATCAATATAGACACAGTATTTTTGAGTATGGAAACCCCCAGAAAAACCCAAGCTGGGAAAATCAATGCATCAGTCAGATAAGAAATTTTATTATGGAGATATGTAACAATTATAGTCCAGCAAATGAATTCACCTAGCTTGGAAAAATAGAACCTCTGAGAATCACTGAGCAAACCCAGCGTTAAGTATGGCCTCATTGCCCAGTTGTTCAGCCTCATGCATCATTTGTATGACCCGCTGCATCAGCAATATGTATATGTATGGTCCTATGTCAGTTGTACAAAATCCATACGGCTAATGTACATCATATTCATGATGTGTACGTGTACAACCTCTCTCTCTCGACGATATTGTACGTATATGTACTCTGCCTAATCAGTTGGTGAATCCTCTGGGTGAGTGCTCCTTTGTCTTCTTTACAAACTTCTTCCTCCAACTTCTCTATTTGTCTGTGTGTGTGTCCTATCAACCAAATCCTCTTTTAATTCAATGGCTAAGCGAAAACCCAAACCCTCACAATGGATCAATGGATGAGATCCTCCAATGAGATCAATGGCCAAGATTAGATTAGCCATCACTTAAATTATTTTCACTTTTCACTTTATCACTTTATAAAAGTGACTCAATTAAGTCAATTAATAATTAGATCACTTAATGTACTTTCATAAGTTTAAACTTAGGAAAATCATATTAATACATTTGGCTTCTTACTTTTGAGAGAGACCAAAACCCTAACTACTTTTGAATGAGTGGACAAGATTAAAAGATACAATCTTGATCATCAATGATGGAGATCATTTTATTTTTTACATACATGGATCACAATGACCAAATCAAAGGGGGCGCACTTTTTTACTATAGATCCTTCATTACATCAAGATACACCATAAAGATGAAATGTAACATGTGACACATGGTGAGGGGAATGCCTTAGGGACATAAATCACCCTATCCCCCCTAAAATACAATGACATAAGAGATAACATTATAATACATTAACTCTCATGGAGAAGTGCGTCCTCTCAAAGAGACGTCATCCCTAGGACCAAGATTAAACATGATACATGCTCCTCTGAAAGGTACAAGGCATGAATGCACATGGAAGGCCCTAACAGATCATAAAAAATCATCTGCAATTCATTTCCTAGCTAACACTAGCCAAATCAATTTTTCTAGAGTAGCCATGGTCATTATTTTATGAATAAAATTCCTAATAATCACAGTTGTAAAATAAATGTGCCATTATTTCCATTTCCTTTGCCCGAAATCATAATATAAGTGTACAAAGTGAATCTGATACCTCAATAATACTAATGATGACTACAAATACCACATATATCCATCTGAGTATGCATGTGGAGGCCAACACCCTATCCAATAATAAAAATATGACCATAATAATAATAATAAACCATAATATCTCCGCATAATGGTCAATAATCATCAACTAAGCCTGGAAATGGTATATTGGACACATCTAGACAACAAGTATACAATCTCGAACCCTGTAGTCAAACTTCCTCGGTAACTGTGTTGACCAATCAAACTATGTTTGACCAAGTCAAAAGACTTAAAATAAAGGTTGAGCAATGATCTAAGTATTCTTGTATACACAACGGATGAATGAAGCTCAGATGATTGTTTTAATAGCTAAACTTAAACTTATATAGCACAACAGTGGTACATCATATAAATAAACACGTGACTTGAGTTAGAGTAATAATCAAATCCTTCATAAAGCCTCATATGTATGCTCACTTATAATCTGAACAAGAATGTTAGGATGGGTGAAGTGGAAAAAGAAAGGCTAAGTTCAATGGAATTGACTTGTAAGACTTTAACCATGTGATCTCTAATAAATCAAGGGATAAAAAACTCCACAATGACAATATGCATGACATATAACAATCAAGGGAAGGAGGTGTCTCACAAATGGGTAGAGTAGTTGGACTTACTTTCAGTAGAATTTAACAAGTATCATTTTCATCATTTATATAATCTAAATTTAGAATCATTTCACATTTCATAAGCTACTAGCCAGCCTCTAAGGGCAGGTGCCCTAGATAGCATTGCCAGCCCCAGGTAATGAATCGACCTAGCTCCACTACTAGCGAGCATCCATAGCCCCAACAAAGTTTCCAACTTGTTTCTCTGTAGAGGCAAATGGCCTTACAGCATACAAAAGATGAGTGATCATCCCTTGGCCACTAACTAGTTTATTCACATTTATTTCAATGAAGCCTAGTGTATAAAAACACAACTAATCACAGTTGGCCTCTGCATCATTTAGATATAGCATTTATGCGCACCGATGCATTTCACTTTAGCAATACTTAGGGAGTAATTGGTTTGAGGACTAAAGAAAGGGCTCAATCACTCCAAAGTTGAGACACAAACAAACATGGATTCCATTATGCACAAAGGTCAAAGTGGGGTAAGGCACATCAATATCACAGGTCCAAGTCATAAATCAAGGATAAAATCAAGATGGAAGAAACTGGATGTACAGAAAAATTGATAGGTGATGCCATCATAAAAAGGGAATGGGTAAGTATGCATAAGGTAAGCATACACATTAGCATTACATAAAAGATCCTCAGACTACTCATGACACAAGTTATTCTAAAATAATACCTCAACTAATCATGTCAAGTCACAGTAATTAACATAAACAATAAAGACACTAATATATCTAAATGCAACATGTATACCTACTCAACCATATACCTGTCTCTGAATGCATGGGAAAACGAAATACACCAGTTGCCTGCTCTGATACTCTATAAAATGCACCATGACTAAGCCAAAATCATCCCAATGGGGTCATGTTGGATCAGTCCTAACAAGGGGATACTAAATAACTACTTTGCATGATCTAGATAGCTCTGAAATATATATCCCCCTCTGGTCATCATGAACATAGGAACATCCACCATCATGTGAAAGAACTGGATCATGTCTGACAAAAATGATCTATATCATAGTAGCTCCATCTACAATATATGTGTGAACAGTGACCATGATGTGATGGAGAAGAGAGAACTAAGAATAATGGCTTGATAACATGAATCGTTTTTTTCTTGTTATCACATAGATATGCACAAGAAAATTCACATGATAATTATAGGAAAACCAACCCTTCTCACAGTTGGTGAGCCTTTCTTTTTGGATTGGTGTTTTTCTAGTCATAAGAGGTTGTCTCTAGAATTCGTACATTGTAATGTTATATGAAAATATTCATGTTATGATGAAAAGCAACATACAAAAATCCCTCTTTGACTATACTAAAACAACTGAGAATGAGGGTTATTTTCAAGCATTATATTTGAATCATTAAGATCATATTTTAGAAGTATCCATAACAAGGAATCAAATGGAATTGAACTGAAAAGAACTATGAAGAATCAAAACAAGAGCATATGACTACCAATCAATGCCAACAATTTAACCATTAACAACCAAAATCAGAAAACTAGAATAAGCATAAATGGTTTAATAACTTACTACCCAAAAGATTGTTTGCATTGTAGTAGATGATATGTGACAGGTTGCTAAAGGTCTCCTCGCTAGAAATGGTTGTAGTGATCTATGTATGGTGGATGAGAAGATGAAGAGTTTTTTTTCTCCTATAATAAGTGCTCCCAAGTGAGCCACTTAACTTCCTCTCTACCTTTCAAATTTTAATATAAAGAGTTTATTACTTCTCGAGGAAGTCAACCTACTGTCTTGGAAAAAAGGAATAAATCATGGCAACTCCAACCCCTTGCATGCAGGTTGCTTTTAAGATCTTTATTTGTTGTTTACTAAAATCCCTATCTTTTTCTCTTCAAAATCAACCCGATCATAGGTTTTGGCATGTTTTTCTTGCTTTCTTTCACCATACACTACTACATTTTGCCCAAAAATCCGACGGCCGTATTGTCGGATTTTCGACACTTCCCTGTCGCATGTACGACACTATGATTTTTTTTTAAGCGTCGGAAACTTGTCATCGCTTATCCGACACCTAACTAACCGTCGGTTAAGCGACACCGAAGTAACCGTCGGTTAAATTTAAAGCATCGGATAAGCGACATCAATAACCGTCGCTTAAATGACGTCTATAACAATGAAGCGTCGGAAAGGCAACAGGGCGAACCGTCGCTTTTTTGTAGAAGATCTTGTAGAACCGTCGAAAATGAGACATGTAGGACCGTCGCATAAGCGACGGAAATGGAGATTATCCGTCGAAAACGCGACATGTATGACCGTCGCATAAGCGACGAAAATGGAGATTAGCCGTCGAAAAAGTGACATGTAGGACCGTCGCATAAGCGACGGAAATGGAGCTTAACCGTCACAAAAGAGACAGATAGAACCGTCGCTTAAGCGACGGACGTGGATTTTTTTTTTAAAAAAAATACTTGCAGATTGGGTAGAAATTGGCTTTGGTATATGGGTCATTTAATTGAGATACCCAATCAATTTATGATGTCGAACTTCCTTCAAAACGCTCAGCATCCGTTGATATTTCCAATGGCTCTCAAAAACCGTCAATTGACTGTGTAAAACCTTTCATAACCTCTGCGCATCAGTAAACTGATTCCTGCCTGCAATTTCTTATCAAAACTCAAGGAATTGCCTCCTTTAATTTGTCACTCTATAAATAGGATTACAAGACATGATTCAAGCAAAAAAAAATGATTTCAATTTCTATCAACGACTGGATTATACAATTGCTCTGTGCACAAATTCAATCCTCTATACAATAAGAAACCAATTTTCTGTATTATCTCCTTTCCACAACTTCTGCGCAACAAAATAAGGATTTCTCTACAAATATTATAATATATCCCTAGATTTCTATAAATCAACTTGCATTTGCACTCATACGACCATAATATTTCATTTAAACAAGATTTGCTTTTGATACGCTCAAAACATCTAATCAGTCATTTACTCTATGCTCCATAGATGCGCAAGCTTTGTATACAAGAAGAATTACACCCTGATATTTGTAAATCTTACAATCATGCATACAGTTCGATCTTGACAAACTAGAAACCTTTTCCAAACTTAAATTCTTCAAATAGGCCTTTACAACTATAGTAATGTATCTATGTGCATGCTCCAGGAAAGTGAATTCCGAGATCCTCTCTGTCTCTGACCTACTTTCCAATTTCTCTCGAGCTAACTAAGCTCTAATGAGCTACCAAGAAGCTCTCCCCCTAGATCACTCGAACTGCATTTAAGATAACTCCTACTCTGTTTTCAAATCCTATAAAGAAGGAATTTAGTTCCTTACTTAACTCAACTAATCCTATGACTCACTAAAAAATTACTGGTTTCTCTCAACCAACTCAACCCTTTCGATTACATTGGGGAAAGGATATAGTACCCTTGTCCTCTTTTATTCAGTATTTTAAAAATAAAGCAAATTAAAAATCCAATGAGACCCTAGGTCTCATTGAGTTCTCCTTGACCTAGTGAAGTCATAAATGACTTCACTCAGGTAGTCTATGCCCCTGCATCATAACTCATATCTGTTGATTACTCCTTAGTCTCGATGGGGACAGTGTACTGGTTAGTTCAGATCATTATAATCCAGCAAACCAATGTTCAATTCCAGCTGGGCATTGATATTAAAATTAAGTTGAAGGCCCAAATTCACAAATGTGAAAAAACAGAGATGGTCTATGAGTTTTCTACCTGGGCGATTAAAGGAAATAAAGAAATAGAAAAATCCGACAATATCTGGAATATGCTCTCATTAATCCCTGTAAGGGGCAACACACAAAAGTACTGAAGACAAATATAGAAACTGCAGACAGATAAGATGAGATAATATTTGCAAACAGAGGACGAGGCAGTCAATACCTAGGTGCAAATTTTCAACATTAAAATTTCATAA
>LPNX010680592.1:0-109875 GCA_001517045.1 Pseudotsuga menziesii
AATAATATAATCTGTTCTTGTTATCAGTTCTTGTCTCTTGCATCTGTGTATATTGCTATATGTATTATTGGTAACCTTATGTGATCTGTAGGATTACAACATGGCTTCATTGTGGATCGAGTGCTGTGATTTTCCTCGTTGATCGTGGCCGTGGTCTTTTCCACGTTTGAGCTGATGTAGGCTATTGATTGAATCGTTTTGGCCATGATAGGGCCAAGAACGATTCAGGTGTTGGTTTCCCCTGCCCAAGATGTGAATTGCTTGTCTAGTTGCATGCATGTAGTGGTTGGTCTTCGGACTGCATTGGAGTGGTGATGAGGGCCTAATTTGCTTGATAAACTTGGTGGGTTTGGGAACCACACAGATAGAGCTAGAGGGTTGTCTTTCTTCTCCACTACCCCTGAATAGCACTAGAATGGAGGTCAGGGCCTAAGGGACTATGTAGCAGAGAAAGGACTGATTTCCTTGTGTTGGGTGTGTGTGGGTGTCCTAGAAGTCAGGCTAGTTCTAGTGTAGGTGTCTTTAGCTCTTCAATGAGCTCACCAACTTAGCATTTATCCTTTCCCAGCTCCTGGATGGCCTCATAAACCCAACTGTGTTGGCTTGGATGATCCATTGTTTGCCTGATAAACCCAACTGTGTTGGCTTGGCTGAACTATGTATCCTTGAATGTTTTGTTCTCCTTGGCTATGTGTAAGCTTGCTAGTTCCTTATTCCTTGGGGAATCATGCCTGGATCGGGGGTGGTAGCATTGCTGAGAGATTAAGGAGCATGTTGGCCTATGGTTGGGTGGAATGTTGCAACAACGTAGCTGGTTGCGGGATAGTTCTCATAAGATAAGTATTCTTGACTAATCTGTTTTGTAATCATATTTACTACTAATGAATTATGATGATGGACATGTTTAATGCTGAATTGTATGTTTTGCTTCCACTGTGTATATAAACGATTATGCATCTTAGTATGTTTTATGTTTTTAAGCATTTTGTTTCATCATTATATGTATGTATGTTCATGTTCATGCGGCTAGTTGCCCAGATGTTTGATGTATGGTAGCGTCCTCTTCCCCAGTCGGAGGGTCAGGGACGTTACAGTGTGGTATCAGAGCTCATGTTGCAGCATTGGACCTCGGAGGGCCATGAGAAACCAGTTAACAGAGGTAGGTTGCCCTCTTCCCAGAAGAAAATGAATGACAGCAAAAACTTCAAAGAATTTTTTTTTTAAGTCTTAGGTCGTTGGCTCATCGGAGGACTAAGTGAGAAGATCCTTCGATACAGCGGAACGTATAGGCTGAAGGCCACCCAACGCAGACCGTCGGCGATTGGCGAAGGATAGATGAAGAGATCGTCGAAACGCTGACGGAGGAAAGACAAAGGAGAGAAAAAAAATTGAAATTTTTTTCTAAGTCAGACCATCGACGATTAGCGGAAGTTAGTTGATTGCTTCACCGATGCTTAGACAATGGGAGCACCGACACGACGGTGAGACTTAATGGACGAAAGAGCCGATGATGTGACGGTGGAAAATAGAGGATGAAACCACCGACAGCGACGGCAGAGAGAAAATTTGAAAAATTTGTCTAAGTGTTAGAGCTCCGATCCGTCGACAGAGATATGGCTGTGGAACCCGCAGTGGGATTACTACCCGCCATTGCGGCTGCCCAAGGAGCTATCCTTCGGACAGATAGAGGCCCTGACCATCGATGCCGCAGCAGATAGTTGTTCGGACAGCCGATGCAGTTCAGAAGACAAAGAAGAAAATTCCCAAAAATTTTCTAAGTCACGAGGTCATCGGCGATCAGAAAAGTTTAGCTATAGGGATCGGCGATGACTAGAACATGGGATCGCCGATGGATAGAGGATGAAGCTGCCGAATTCTAGTGAAGTGGATCGGCGATTATTAGTTGAAGGAAGAGTCGTTGCAAAGAAGAATTTTTTTTGAAAATTTATCTAAGTGTTGAACCCATCGGCAATCGACAAAAGTTAGATGATTGGATCGTCGATCGAAGAATATTAGAGGATCAAACCATCTATTGGAAAAATTTAAAGGTTTGTAGATCATCGTTGCGACAGCCTAAGGGAATATTCACTGATGAATAACGCATCCGATTGTCGATGCCATAACAATTAGTGCTTCCGATTTCCGATATGCCACCATCGAAAAACCTTAGTTGTTGAAGCCGCCGACATTGCTGATCCGTTCAGTGTTGGATTGCTGAAACGTAGTGGTTAAACCATCTGAGACGCCGCAGTTGCTAGTTGCTTTGACCTCGAATAGGACTGTGGCCCGCAAAAACTCCAGAAAGTTCATTGGTCACCATTGCGGAAGCCTAGAGAACTAGCCGCCCGATGAGTAGAGGATCTGTTCACCGACGCGATAGTGCATAGTGGATCCGATCGCCGATAAATGGCTTGGAAGCTTAGACCACTATAGATCTGACACACCGGGAAGAAATAGATGAACAAACCGCCAATGAGCAGCGGAGGAAATTAGATGTTTTGATCGCCAAAACGCTGGAAAGATAGTGGGGAAGAGACCCGACAGGGAGAAAGAAAATTGGGTTATTCAAAATGGATTTCTCAGCAAATTCCAGCTATTTTTCAGTGGATTTTTCAGCAGACTGTCAGTAGATTACAGGGCTGAACAAGAAGATAATTTTTGTGTGTTTAAGAAAAAATGTTATTTCTAATTTTCTCCAGGAGAAGGTAAGTACTTCTGATTTATATCAATATGTGTGCATCTAACAGTTTTTCTATCTAACACGTTTGCAGAATCATAGTCACCTTCAAGAGCAGTATTTCAGAAATTGCATTTGATAAGAAAGTGGTGGTTCAGTTATGAGAACCCGTGATGGATGTGATGCTTGGGATTCTTACGAGCGTGCAGGAGATGCCATGGAAGAAAATGTCTGTAACAAAAATGATGACATAGAGTCTAATGGAAGGAGATTCCAAGAGACACCATCAGATGTTGCAGCCACCATGAGAAGCTTGATTAAATCCCAAGAAGAGCAGCATCAGTTGAATGCTGCCATGTTGCAGAGTTTGACAGACTTGCAAAGGAAGATAGACTCTGGACAAGGTACAACAAGGCTAGAAGGTAGTAAGAGTAGCACTAGGAGAAGGAGAAGGACTTCTAGTGGATCATCTGACACTGAAGAATCCAGTGGGGATACAAGTTTATCCTCTCGTAAAAAGAAAAGAAGGAGGCACCATAGGGATCACTCTCGAGATGAATTTAAGAAGGCTAAACCTCCTACATTTGATGGTGAGGTAAAGACTGGACAAGAGGCGAAGCTTGGCTTCTTGGGATAAAGAAGTACTTTCAAGTGCAGGATTATTCAGGAAATATGAAGGCAAGAGTTGCCATATTTAATCTGAATGGAAGAGCATCCATTTGGTGGGAACACTTCAAGCAAGTAAAGAGGATCAATGAAAGGAGACTGAAGTGGAAACGGTTCAAGAAGTATTTCAAGCAGAAATACCTCTCTGACAGGTATTATGATGATAAGATTAAGGAGTTCCATGAGCTGAGATTCGGACAGTGGACCATGGATGAATATGCAAATAAGTTATTGGAATTATTGAGGTATGCCCGGTACATCAGAGGTGAAAAGGTGAAGGTCCAGCGGTTTCTGAGTGGATTGCCTCAATCTTACAAAGATAGAATTGAGTTTTATGAACCTAGAACTCTTAAAGAAGCAATAAGGAAGGATAAGTATTGCTATGAGCAAAGCAAAGGTAAACCCGATTACCATAAGTCATGGAAAGATAAGAAGAATGAGAAGTTTGACCAAAGAAAGAAAGGTTTCAAACCTTCTAAATTCAGGAATCAGAAGAAGCAGCCATCCCAAGCTGTGAGTAATCCAGTTGGAGTGACAGGTGGAAAGCCTAAAGATCCACAACAGAATAAATGTCCACTCAAATGTTGGAAATGTGAAGGACCCCACTTGCGCAGATATTGTCCACTCGAGAATGAAAGTGCAAGACCAACTTATAACATTCAAGAAGCAGAAACAGTGGGACAAGTAGCAAGGGAAGTCCCTAGAATTTATGCAACACTGGAGGACCGCCAGGAAGATCACCAGTCAACTGTGGTTGAAGTTGCAGGTAAGAGTGTTGAACAATATGTTTCTATTATGATTGACCCTGGTTCTACTCACAGTTACATTACCCCTAGAGTAGTGGAGATTTGTGCTTTTAAGAAATTAAAGCATAGGAAATATTTGTTAGTTCAGCTAGCCACTGGGACTAAGAGAAAGGTTAGTGAAGTGGTAGAGAAATGTCCATTGGTCATGAATGGATTGATCACTTGTGTAGATCTGAATGTTCTACCGCTTGGTTCCTATGATGTTCTCATTGGAATGGATTGGTTAGAAGCTCACAGAGTGAAGCTTGACTATTACAACAAGACTTTCGAATGCATGGATGAAGAAGGAAACCCAATACTTGTGAAAGGTATTCCAAAGGTAATTTCAGTAAGCTAGGTTTCGGCAATGCAGTTGAAGAAGTTCTGTAGGAAGGGTTTCCAGTTGTATGCAGCTCATATTGTGGAGGCATCAGAGGATGAAACTCCTAGGTTGGAGGACTATCGGGTGTTACAGGAATTCAAGGATGTGTTTCCTGATGAGATTCTAGGGCTTCCTCCAAAGAGGGACATTGATTTCACCATTGATGTCAATACCCCAAATTTTCTGAAAAAAATTAAAATTTTCAAAAGTACAGACAATTTTCATAATTGCAGTCAACTAATTAATTAATTAGTCATACGGTACTGAATTTATTATCTGAATTATCTATTTGGTTGTGTTTATTTTATCGAACAGTTCTTTTCAATTTACTGACTTGTTTTCTTATTGCGACTACAAGGTGGAACTGTCATGAAATTCTGGGCTTACTTAGCTTTCGAGCTAACGCAGAAGTTTTCCTGCTCTAACAGCCTTACAGGTAAGAAGTTTGGGCGCTGCCTGTTCTAAATTCTAAAGCATCAGCTATATGTTCATTGTACTAAAAAAAATATCTCCTTAAAGAGTATAAAGGCTAAACAATTTCCAAGCTTTTTGAGGTAAAAGAAAAAAATCATTTATTTGTCCTTCTTTTTAAAATGCTATGGAGAGGAGATTTAAAATTCTAACTGTGATGGCGACAATTGCTTTTCTTTTAGCAAATATAAATTATAATTTTTATAGCATTTTGAACTCTTGATGTCCACAAAAGTCGTCAAGAGTAAAGTGTTTTAAAAAATTTCTTTGTAAGCAGGTTAAAAGGATGGCTGAAAAGTGACATTAAGAATCTACTTTAAATTATAAATCTATGGAGTAAGAAAGTCATGTGCAACACTAAGAAAAGTATTTATGCTTTTGTTCCAACTTCAAAGGTTCTTAAAGTTTGACTGGATTATCTCTTTGATATCAACTGCCATCTATTAGACTAAGCTAGTAAGAAAGAAATGAACTCTTTTACACATAGCTCATGAGTACAATTTCAACTCAGTTATGGTTATTAGATCATCAAAGGTCCTCTAAGTCAAACCTGAAGAATACTGTGATGTTAAACTTCTTTTGTTTGTAACTCAAAAGTTTATAACTATGTGGTTACACCAATGCATAGCTAAAATAGTTCTATCATGAAGAGCATCTTATTCTAAGAAGGTTCCATTATTTAAACATTAAAAGACATAATCTTGATGGACTTAACACCAATGAAGGAAAGAATAATGTATCATTTTTATAATGGTAATATTATTGACCCTACTTAAATGTTAGTTAAATAACTAACGAGTTGTCAAGTGTTGGTCGTAAAGTTCTCCACGACTATTATGATTGACTAAGCATAGTTTGAGCAACAATATAATTTCTTGGCTTTCATGCAATGTGTATATTAGGTTAATAATGGGAACAAGGGAAAAGGTGGAACTTTCGAATTGCTAAAAATGATTGGAATCAATCTCTCAGTGGGATGTTCATTGGAACTATACACTCAAACCCACAGTACGCAAATTATTTGTTGGGCTATCGTGGCGTTATCCTGGCCATGTACTGCACTGATAAAAAGAACTCTCCCTTGAACCCTAATCTTATTGTTCGTTCCGTATTTTCCGGCCTCCTGTTGCTCTGCGATAGTGTTGGTGCACCCTCGTCGCGCCGCTCCTCTAAATGGTATTCTCCCAGCTCGTTATCCTCCTCGTGAGCTTGTCCAAAAGCACAGCAAGAAAGTGTCGTCCCAAAGTAATGATGTTTGACATGAGTTAGAGGTTCTTCCTTCAGGTTTTTGCTGTCATACTAGTTCGAACCTGAACTCTTTGATTGTAAACAACCCCCTTCTTCTTTAGTTTGGCATTGCGAGGGTGGTTCTTCACTTCAGAGCGTTGTAGCTCATGTTTCACAGTGTACTGTGTGTTGTTTTGGGGATTGGGTAACAATACGGCTCTAGGGTTTTACCTTGTTGAGCCGATAACTGAGACTCTCTACTGTCAGTACTTGATGGAGTATAGTAACACCGTCTTCCTTGCAGCTAATGAAAGACCTCCTCCTACTCGTGCTGGTCGCTGCGTTGCTGGTTATCGGTGGTTACATTTCTATTAAGTTCTGAGGTAAGAATATCATTCATTCTATCATTATTATTGCACAACTCTTTATTTATGTAACTGTTCATATTTAATATATCATATTAACAGTAGGGTGTGTGATGAATTCGCAGGTATACACCTGTCTCTTTCTCTCTGCGTAGCTGATGAGAGGTTGCGGCAACTTGAAGATTACAGTAATCCCTGGACTTTCCATGGTTGTTCTACCTTGTACAAACCCTTATGGGATTTTATGGGTTGGTCGTCGCGGCCTGAATAACCCTTGTGGGTTTTGGTTATTCTGGTTATTTGATTCGCTGTTTTTAATGGGTGTTAAACCCCTTGTTTAGTGTAAGGTTCTCCGGCTTCGGCCGTGAGTGTAAAATTTGTCTTGTTTTGAATACAGTGTTTATATATAAAAATGGAAAGGCTGTAAAAGCCTCATTCTGTGAATTTTAATTATGGCCGTGAGTAAAAAACATACTGTATTGAACTCTACAGTTGTTAACTCTGTTGTATATTTTGGATTATTAGGGTTTTACCCTAATTTTGACAGTATAAGAAAATATCACAGCTTCTTTTAAATTACTGTTAATTTATATTGTTCTTCTGCAAAATTTGAGGGTTATTAGTTATGTTTTAAATATATGGTTAAGCTCGATAAGTCGAGCATTCTGTAACTCTGTTGTTTACTTCCTGTTCAATTATGCACTTGTAAATGTTAATGTATAGTTTGTACCCTTCAAAATATAGGGTCTTTATGTTTTTAATGAAGTTCTCACGTAACTGTCAGTTTATCTTGGAGTACAGAAATTATATTTATTTCAGGTTTGCAATTAATGTAATAAGAACATTACTTTAAGTTCATAATAATAATGTTCCTATAATGTATGTAATAGAAATTATATTGTTATTAATATAATAAGGATGTTATCTTACCTGTGAGTACTATTGCTTCCAAAGTTATTCATACTTAGTTTATTTTGTTAAAGTATAGAGAAATAGACTCTGTTATTTATTTCTTATGCCATCTGTACTAATACTTTATAAAAGTTCTCTTGGTATTTATTTTATCTTATATGTTATGATGTTAGTAAAATAAAATAAAAACAATTAACAAACTATCTATGATCTATCTCATATATATATATTGTAATATTTATTTTAACTTTTATAAAAGATAGACTAATAACTATAAATCCTGTTCGAGCTCAGCTAGATAAAAATTAATGCAAAAACTAGATAAATTAACAGCTGTAAGCAGATTATGAACTAACTAGTTTCTTATAAAATAAAATAATAGTTTTGCTATTGCTAATTACAAATTGGTTTCTAGACATTCAATAATATAAAATCTGAGAAGAAAATAACTGTAGAAAGAAAAACATTTCTATTGGTTCTATTACTACATACTTTAGCAAGTAAATTCTTTTCTCGGTTTCAAATAATATAGTAAAGTTTCTGGAATAGAAACTGTACAGAGAACCTGTTTACCCATCTGAATCTAGTTCTGTTAGTAAACGAAAATACGGCTTCTTTCCTTGTTCTATAATCTAACATAAATGACTTAAATCTAACCCTAACTCTACTTCATGTACAGAATGTTATTGCTCTGACAGTTGAATAAAAGTATGCATTCTTTTAAACAAACTAACAATTTATTCTATAATTGCATCGTACTATCTTTATTTATAATCTTACCACGTGTGCTGGAGTACGGTCTAGATCAATCCAGATGAGGAAAAACACAGGTGGGGTTTTATTTCTCATCAAAATGATTCTAATTACTAAAATAAACTAAGAACACTTTCATGACTAAACCCTCTAAGTCTTTACATAATAAACTGCAACATAACATTCAATCATACACAGATATTAAAACAAGATTATTGAATAGCAGAACCTATTATTGAGCTTGGACGACAACAGCAATGGGAGGCCATTCCTCCCTACCAACTCTTGGAGAGCGCTCAAACAGCAACTCCTCAGAACCCCCGAGCTTGCTCTGGTCTCCCTGGCTGGAACTAGGTGCAGCAGTAATCAATACCAGTCTTCAGACTCAATACAAACCCTGAATTTATCAGTAAGTTCTCTCAGCTAACAAGCTGTAACAGACCAAGTTACTGCAGATTCTCTCTCAAAACACCTTCCTTACTGTTTTCCCTTTTTCCCAATGAAATTCCTTGAAGAGCATTCCTCCTGAATGATTCTTCTCCTGGAAAATATCTGAGCAACCTCAGCTCTATTCATTGGGTACTTTTAAAAGATTGCATAGGTATTTTTGGGTTAGTTGTCATTTATTGAGCCACCTGCTCTGATCCCACTTTCTTGGGGGATCATGACCCCAAATGTAGGGAAGTTGCCACCTGCAACATAGGAAGTGTTTGAGGATGCTGCCACTTGTCTTTTGCCCTCCACCTAGTTCCCTCCACCAGTTTGACCAGTAACACTCTTATTAACAGCTCTCCCATGCTATTGTCTCCATTTTTTTTATTAATAATAAAATATTCATAATTACATTCCACTTTTTTTGACTCTGCTGAGTCATCAGTTCCTACTTAGCATTAAATTTAACATAATGTCTTAGGAAATCAAATTAAACAATTTACATTATTTTACAAAATTGGGATATGTGACAATTGAACTTGTGCCAGGAGCAACACCAGTGTCCAAGACACCCTACAAGATGAGTACACCGTAGATGCTAGAGTTGAAGATGCAACTGCAAGAGTTGTTGGAAAAGAAGTATATCTCACCGAGTGTGTCTCCTTGAGGAGCACCAATTCTGTTTGTAAAAAAGAAAGATGGTACACTCAGATTATGTATTGATTACATACAGTTGAACAAGGTTACTGTGAAGAATAAATAATCTTTGCCTAGGATTGATGACCTCTTTGATCAAATGAGAGGAGCAAAGGTATTTTCCAAGATTGAGTTGAGGTCTGGTTACCACCAGGTGAGAATCAAGGATGAAGACATTCATAAGACAGCCTTCAGAACAAAGTATGGACATTATGAGTTTGTAGTGGTACCATTTGGTCTCACAAATGCACCAGCTACATTTATGTGCCTTATGAACAGTGTCTTCAGCAGGTATTTGGACAAGTTTGTTCTTGTTTTCCTTGATGACATTCTTGTTTATTCTAAGAATGAGGAAGAACATGAAGAGCATTTAAGGTTGACATTGTAATTGCTCAGGGAGCACCAGCTGTATGCAAAACTGAGCAAGTGTGACCTCTATAGAGATAGAATTCAGTATTTAGGTCACATTATCTCAGAAGAGAGTATATGAGTGGACCCTGAAAAGATTGAAGCCATTATGAATTGGCCTACTCCAAGAAATGTGACGGATGTAAGATCTTTTATGGGACTTGCAGGATACTACCGGAGGTTCATTGAGGGATTTTCCAAAGTTGCACATGCCATCACTTCTTTGCAAAAGAAGGGGACGAAGTTCGAATGGACCTCGAGGTGTGAAGAAAGCTTCTAGCAG
The DNA here is from genome assembly GCA_001517045.1 of Pseudotsuga menziesii. NCBI lineage: Eukaryota > Viridiplantae > Streptophyta > Pinopsida > Pinales > Pinaceae > Pseudotsuga > Pseudotsuga menziesii. Next base: position 10,058 of record LPNX010680592.1, read on the forward strand.
TTGAAGAATCTTCTCACCAGTGCACCAGTATTGAAGGTTGCAGATCCAGAGAAAGATTTGGTGGTATGTACCGATGCATGCAGACAAGGGCTTGGAGGAGTCCTTATGTAGGAAAACCACGCGATATGTTATGAGTCGAGAAAGCTAAAGGAGCATGAGAAGAACTATGCAACTCATGATCTAGAGCTTGCAGCCATAGTACATGCTCTCAAGATGTGGAGGCATTACTTGATGGGTAGAATATTTGAACTGAGGACGGATCATTGTGGTCTGAAGTATCTATTTGATCAGCCTACTCTGAATGCTAAGCAAGCGAGATGGCTGGAGTTTTTATGTGAGTTTGATTTTGAAATCAAGCACATAAAGGGAAAAGAGAATAAGGTAGCTGATGCACTCGGCAGGAAGGTGCAGGAAATGCATGTGGCATCTCTTAGTATTTTCCAATCAGATTTGAGGCAGCTGGTTGTTAATCATACTACTGGAGATGAATTGTATGAGCAGGTAAAAGATAAATTGGAGCAGCAAATTCTTGAGAAGAGGTATGAGGGATATAAATTGGAAGAAGATGGACTTCTTACTAATAAAGGTAGAATTTATATTCCAAATGTGGCATATTTGAGGAGAGTTGTTGTGGATGAAATCCATCAAGCTCCGTATTCTGGTCACCCAAGATATTAGAAAACAATTGCTACAACCAAAAAGCAGTACTTTTGGCCAGGAATGAAAAAGGACATGGCTAAATACATCAAGGTGCATGAAATGTCAACAGGTAAAGGTTGAGCATCAACATCCAGCAGGCTTGTTGCAGCCTTTACCAGTTTTGGAATGGAAATGGGAAGTTATTACCATGGGTTTTATTACAGGATTGTCGATGACCTGGAGACAACATGATTCCATCATGGTTGTGGTAGACAAGTTGACTAAGGCAACACATTTTATACCAGTGAAGTCTACGCATAAGACTGATGACATTGCAAAGATCTTCATGAAGGAGATTTTCAAATTGCACGGATTGCTGAAGGCAATAGTCTCTGACCAAGATGTCAAGTTCACTTCCAATTTTTGGAAGGGGTTGTTTGCAGATTTGGGTACAAAGCTAAACTTCAACACTGCATACCATCCTCAGAAAGATGGGCAGACAGAGAGAGTTAATCAGGTGCTTGAAGACATGCTTCGCATGTACGTGATGGACAAACCATCCAAGTGGGAATATTACTTACACCTGGTAGAGTTTGCTTATAACAATGGACAGCAGACATCCTTGGGGATGAGTCCGTATGAAGCTTTGTATGGAAGAAGGTGTAGGACACCAGTGACTTGGGATAATCCAGTGAACAGGGTTGTGCTTGGACCAGAATTGCTCAAGGAAATGGAGCAAGAGGTTGTAAAGATCAGGAAGAATCTGAAAGCAGCACAGGACAGACAAAAAAGCTATGCAGATAAGCATAGAGTGAACAGGGATTTCAGTGTTGGGGATCATGTTTACCTCAGAGTGAGGGCAAGGAAGAGTTCCTTGAAGCCTGGAAGTTGTGCCAAGCTGTCACCAAGATATTGTGGGCCATTTGAAGTGCTTGAAAGAATAGGGCCAGTTGCATATAGACTTGCATTGCCCGCTAGTACTAGAGCTCATAATGTTTTTCATTTTTCTTTGCTTAAGAGATATGTACATGATCATAACCATGTGATAAATTGGGATGTGATTCAGGTGGAACCCGAGGGAGAGTTCCAAATCAAGCCAATGCGCATACTCGACAGGAAGGTCACAATGCTCTGGAACCGAGCCATAGGGCAGGTAAAGGTGCAATGGGAGCACTACGGATCTGAAGAGGCTACATGGGAGCTCGAGGATGCCATGCGATTGGCACATCCATTTTTGTTCAATTCTATGGAACACTGAGGCGATACCAGTGTGACATTTTGTTCAAATTTTGTAAAGCATTAAGGACAGTGCTATTGAAGGGGGAGGGGAATGTAACACCCAATTTTGAACTTGATGCATTAAATATGCATGATACATATATATTGTAAATAATCATGGTGCGGATCTAAAGGAAAAGGCCCCACCATTGATTTGGTTGTGTTATGTTTCGGTGTTTGGAATTGTTTCCCACAGTATATCGGGATATATGACACATATTAAGTTGTGGCATCATGTAACTATGCATTTTAATTAAAAGAACCCCAACCAGCTATGTCGATGCAACTATATTGAACAGGGCATGATTTTCCTCAGGATAAGGGGGGGAATTGTTAAACCTGGAACCCATGGGGAAAAGCCATGTGTCAACCACTTAAGCTCCTATGCTAGTTGAAGGCAGTTAATGCTGGGTAGTGGTGGGTGGTAGGCTGACCCCATGCACTCTTCACTAGTTGGTTCAGTCACACGCACGGGCTGGCAGTGGTTTCCTCATGCGCTGTTTGGGATACCAATCGTTCTGTCCACTCTTTCTATTTGTGGGTTGTTCATTCCTCACGCGGAGGGGAGATAAAAGGATTCATGATTCCTTGTATGGGGGTTCACTCTCCCTTCTTTTACAGGATTGATGGTCTGTGGATGCATTTCCCTCCCATTCACGCAGAGAGTCTGTCCCCTTTTTCCATGGTGGATCTATGAAATGTTTGAGTGGTTTTTCGTTGGGAGTCCGGTTGTTGTCTTCCCCTGATTGGTGGTTGTTGTGAATACCTATGTGGTGTTGGCTATGATTTTCCCACACGTACAGATTGGGAGTCTATTTTATTCCCCATTACGGTCTGTGTAATTTTTCCCATGGCTTCATTGTGGATCGAGTGCTGTGATTTTCCTCGTTGATCGTGGCTATGGTTTTTTCCACCTTTGAGCTGATGTAGGCTATTGATTGAATCGTTTTGGCCATGATAGGGCCAAGAATGATTTAGGTGTTGGTTTCCCCTGCCCAAGCTGTGAATTGCTTGTCTGGATGCATGCATGCAATGGTTGGTCTTCGGACTGCATTGGAGTGGTGATGAGGGCTTGATTTGCTTGATAAACCTGGTGGGTTTGGGAACCACACAGATAGAGCTAGAGGGCTATCTTTCTTCTCCACTACCCCTGAATAGCACTGGAAGGGAGGTCAGGGCCTGAGGGATTGTGTAGCAGAGAAAGGACTGATTTCCTTGTGTTGGGTGTGTGTGGGTGTCCTAGAAGTCAGGTTAGTTCTGGTGTAGGTGTCCTTAGCTCTTCAATGAGCTCACTAGCTTAGCATTTAGCCTTTCCCATCTCCTGGTTGGCCTGATAAACCCAACTGTGTTGGCTTGGCTGGTCTGTTGTTTGCCTAATAAACCCAACTTTGTTGGCTTGGTTGAACTATGTATCCTTGAATGTTTCATTCTCCTTGGCTATGTGTAAGCCTGCTAGTTCCTTATTCCTTGGGGAATCATGCTCAGCTCAGGGGTGGCAGCGTTGCTGAGAGATTAAAGAGCACGCTGGCCTATGGTTGGGTGGAACGTTGCAGCGACGTAGCTGGTTGTGGGACAGTTCTCATAAGATAAGTATTCTTAACTAATCTATTTTGCAATCATATTTACCGTTAATGAATCATGATGATGGACATGTTTAATGATGAATTATATGTTTTGCTTTCGCTGTGTATATGAATGATTATGCATCTTAGTATGTTTTATGTTTTTAAGCATTTTGTTTCACCATTATATGTATGTATGTTAATGTTCATGGGGCAAGTTGCCCAGATGTTTGATGTATGGTAGCGTCCTCTTCGTCGGTCGGAGGGTCGAGGACATTACAGATATCACCTGCCATAGTCGTCGACTCAGCTAGAGTCTTTGTATACTGATGCTTTCTTGCGGTTCATGTACCTACCTTTCCTATCACACTCGACAGACCATCAGAGTACATGCTACATAATAATTTCTTTGTTAATCATTTAACATTATATAACTTTAGATATTTGATGATAACTTCACTTGATTTTTCATTCACTCACAATTAAAATCATAATATAATCGCATTCATAATTAACCAAATCATAATTCACTCATCATATATTCCATAAGTAAGATTATTCTATTTAGGTCATATCTCATCAGTAGCTGATTGTTTCACACATGTCTGGCTCATCCGAAACTGGGTGCCCTCAATAATGCATCCATACAAATTTTTAGATATCGAAATAATAAATAGCTGGGTCATTGGTCATAGAATTCCCTCAACGAATAGCTGTAATAATCTAAAAAAAATATAACAGAAGACAAGGTGTTACATACACCCCCACTTCAGGAAACTTCGTCCCGAAGTTCATAATAAGTAGGGGGGATTTTATGCATATCTGACGCATCCTCCTAAGTCGTGGAGCTGGTACTATAACTATCCCACTGCACCTTGACCCCACTGCACCTTGACCTGATTGACTAGTTGCCACTGCAGTTTTCGAGCTCGTCGATCCAAAATACATACAGTTTCAGCCACAAGTGCCCCCTCGTCTGTAATCTATAAATTACTCAATTCCACAATGTGAGATGGGTCTAACATATAATGACGTAACATAGAAACATGAAAAAAATCATGCATCCAACTCAAAGATGATGGAAATACGAGACGGTAAGAAACTGGTTGCAGTCTTTGAATAAACTCAAATGACCCTACAAACTATGGCGACAACTTGGCTCCCTTGCCAAATTTGATGGAGCTCTTCTACGGCCTCACCCGTAAGAAGACTCTATCCCCAACCTTATAGCTTTGATATATTCTATTCGCATTGGCATAACTTTGTTGTTGATCCTAATCCTCCTCTAGTCTTGCTCAGAGGATTGCATTTGTTCCTCCATTTCTTGGATCATCTCAGGACCTACTAAAACTCTATCTTCCAGTTGATCCCAGCTTAAAGGTTCCTGGCATGGTCGGTCGTAGAGAAACTCAAATGGTGCCATATGAATAGAGCTATGGTAGCTATTATTGTAGGCAATCTCTACCAATGGTAAGTACTCTTCCCAACGATGTTGTTGATCCACAACGTACATGCAGAGCATGTGTTCTAGGACTTGGTTAACCCTCTCAATCTGACCATCTGTTTTAGGATGGTATTCGATTCTAAAATTCAGTTGAGTACCTAAATCTCCCTAGAAACTTGTCTAAAATCTACCTGTGAATATTGATCCCCTATCAGAGATTATTTTCCGAGGTATGTCATACAGGCGCACTACCTCATTTATAAAAACCCGTGCAATGTTGGGTGCCTGAAAAGTCGCCTTTACTGGAATGAAATGTGCACTTTTAGTTAATGTATAAACTACCACAAATATGGAATCATGCCTCATAGAGGTCATCGGTAGCCCGATGATAAAGTCCATATATATTACCTCCCACTTCGACTCAGGGATGGCATGGGTTTGTAATAGTCCTACTGGGTGGCGATGCTCAGCCTTCGCAATATGACATTCCAAGCACCTTGCTATGAATTCTACCACATCCTTCTTCATACCCTTCCAGAAAAATTGTGGTTCTATATTTCCATACATATTTGTCACCCCTAGATGGGCCATATATGTCGCTCGATGGGATTCTGAGAGGATGAAATTTTGGACCTCCTCATTTGTCAGTACGTACATAAGTTAGTTGTATGTCATTAATCCATCATTATCCATAGTATATCCCACAAACTTAGGGGCTTCCCCTGCTCCCCTCTCTCATTCTTCTCTGACTTCCTTGTACCAGCTATCAACTGTGTGTAACCTTAGGACCTTCTCCCGTAAATTTGTGGTAAGCGGTAATGCTGAGAAGATACGAGGTCATCGACTCAATGCATCTGCTACTTTATTCATCATCCCCTTAATGTATGATATGTCGAAATAATATTTGCTCAACATCTCTCACCACCACCTTTGCCTAGCATTAAGGTCACTCTTAGTGAAAATATACTACAACCCATGGTGATCGGTCTTCAGCTCAAATTTCGACAGTGTCAGTCGACGCACTCCGACACTCCAAAGTTTGAAAGCATAGACTATTGTCGCAAGTTCCAGGTCATGCGTCGCATAGTTCTCCTCATGTGGTATAAGTTTACTCCAAGCATAATAAATTGACCTACCTTCCTACACCAATACTCCTCCATTCCCTTCCTTAGATGCATCAGTATAGACTAAAAAGTCCTGCTCCATCTACGGTACCTTCAAAATTGGGGTTGTGGTTAACAACTCCCTTAGTTTTGTGAATGCTTGCTCACAACATTCGAACCAAACAAACTTCATATTCTTCTTTTGTATTTCAATGATAAGTCCTACAATCTTCGAAAATCCTTCCACAAATCTCTGGTAATACCCTGCTAGTCCTATGAAGCTTCTCATTTTGTGCACGTTTTTCAATGGCATCCATTCCAAGATCGCCTCGATCTTGGATGGATCAATTGCTATGCCATTTCCTAAGATGATATGCCCTAAATAATGAATCTATTTCTGGAAGAACAAACACTTGGACAACTTCGCATACAATATATGTTCTCATAAACATCTCGGAACCATATTTAAGTGCTCCTTGTGCTCCTTGGCATTCTTTGAATAAATCAAAATGTCGTCCAAGAACACTTGCATGAACTTGTCCAAATACTTTTGAAATACACCATTCATCGGGTTCATAAAGACACTTGGCGCATTCGACAGTCCAAATAGTACGATGACAAACTCGAAGTGGCCATACCTCGTTTTAAATGTCATTTTGGGAATGTCTTCTTCTCTTCTTCTCAACTGATGTTATCCTAATCTCAAATCTATTTTTGAAAATATCATCGCCCCTTTCATTTGATCAAACAGATCATCTATTTTAGGCAAATGATACTGATTTTGGATAGTAGCCTTGTTCGATTATCGATAGTCAATATAAAGTATCCACGACCCACCCTTCTTTTTAACAAATATCTGTTAAAATAATGTAACTTCGGAAGATATTATAGTTGTATTGTATTCCTCCTTCCGAAGATGAGTTTGGTCTTGTTACAGTCATTGAAGGATGCAATGTAAACCTCCGAATGTAAGTTAGTTCAATAGTACCCAAGTGTCAATATAATAAATGTTATTTGTGGTGTCCAGTTGGGCTAGTCGACCCAGTCAACTAGTGAAGTCGGCCCCACCAATTTAGAGGTTAAGTCAACAGAAAAAATATAAATAGGAAGGCGCTCCCCTTCATTTGTACTCACTTACTCAAGTAGTTTTACAAGAGAGAGAAGAACTAGTGCGCCCGAAAGAAGTTAGAAGCAGTTGTCTGGGTTTTACAATGCTCTAGTCAAGATCTATACTGAGGAATTTTTGCGGGGTTTTCTCCCTTGTGGTTTCCCCGAGGAAAATCTTTGTGTTCTTGTGTTTTTTATGCATGTTGTTCTTTCAGTGATCTTCTAGTAATTTATTTTAAGATAGAATCTAAGCAAATTGATAAAACTTAACATGGTATCAAAGCCACCCTGAAAGGAAGCACTGCACAGCTAGGGTTTGTCATTCTGAACAAATCCCTCGGCAAATCAGCTAGGAAAGAGGGCTCCCTCAACTTGTCCTTGAAGAGCACATATTTCTGTGAAGACAGATCCAGAATCCAAGAAGTTTCAGTTTTTGAACAGTTACCACTGCCAGGACAAACTAGGGTTTCAATTTTTCTGAGACTCCATCATCAATCTCAGGAAAAGCAAGTTACAGTCTACCTCACCTCAGGGAGGCACATATTTTCCACCTCTCAACCCTATTAGGGTTTCTAGTTGAGAAATTAGGGTTTTTGCATCAAACCCTAGGTCAACCAGAAGGAGGTCAACCAAGAACTGTTTTCTTCAAGTAAGTACTCTTCCTCCTTGTTCCATTTAAAGTTCTCATTCTGTTGAAGATGACTAGGAACACCAAGCTAGATGAAAATCTTGAAGGTGCTGAAAACTTCAGAGCATGGAAGTATAGGATCATGCTCATCCTGCAAGAGAATGATCTAGACAAGTTTGTGAAGGAGGAAGTGAAAGAACCAGAAGAGGAGGAGGCTAAGTCCAAGCATAAGAAGGATATGATTGTATCCAAAAGGATCATAGCTAACTCCATCAAAGACAACTTGATTCCTCAAGCATCCTCAAGAAAAACTCCAAAAGAAATGTTTGATGCTCTCTCTAGTCTATTTGAAGGAAGAAACATCAACTAGAAAATGACTCTGAGGAGTCACCTCAAAAGTGTAAGGAATCAAAATTCAGAGACCATGCAATCTTACTTTTCAAGAGTAGCTCAAATTAGGGATCATCTAGAATCCATTGGTGATACAGTAAAGGAAGCATAAATTGTGATGACCACCTTAAATGGTCGCCCAAGAGATTGGGAAGCTTTTATCCGAGGAATCTATTCAAGAAAGAAACTAACTAAATTCAGGAATCTATGGGAATAATGTGTCCAAGAAGAAGAAAGAATCTCAGCCAGAGAGGTGAAGCTAAATGACAACGAAGATCAAGCCTTAACAACTCGTGCCAAAGGCAAGTACAAAAGGAAGAGTCATGATCATCCTCATAAGACTCAAGGGTTCAAAATACCCAAGAAATACTTCTCAAATTATGAGTGCTTCACTTGTCACAATTTGGGACACATTGCCATCAACTATCCCATGAGAGAAGAAAGAGTTAAAAAGATGAAAAGATTCCAAGATTATGTTTTTTAAGATAGTGATCAAGAAGTTGAAGAGGAAACAAAGAAGGATGAAGAATCCAGTGAAGAATATGTATTGATCTCTTCCCTAACAGGATCAGTCTCACCAGGAAATGACACCTGGTTAGTAGATAGTGGTGCATCCAAGCACATGACAGGTTACAAGGACTCACTAGCATGCCTTGTACAAAAAGAATCACCACACAAAGTAATGCTTGGAGATGATTCCCAATATCCCATCAAAGGAATTGGAGAAGCATCCTATAAGCTGGACTCTAGAAAGTCCATGAAGATGAAAGATGTCCTATATGTCCCTGGACTAAAGAAGAACCTCTTGTCTATCTCAGCTTTGGACAAGAGAGGATACGGAGTTGCTTTCATAAATGGAAAAATCCTCATGTGGTCAAAAGGAAAGACCATAAATGATGCAGTAGAAATTGGAATTGAAGAAGGAGGACTCTACAAAGTGAAGGGGCATGTAGATTCATAATTAGCAACCAATACAATAAATCCATGTGAGCTTTGGCATAGAAGGCTTGTTCATATAAATTACAAAGCTCTAGCAATAGTAAGTAAGGTTGTGACTGGTCTACCAAAAATTTAGATAGAGCATGAATCCTTTGCACAACGAAAGAATACTAAGAATACCTATCCAAAAAGTGATCTTAGATATTATCCATTCATATATATGTGAGCCAATGCAAAGAAATTCATTAAGCATGTATGTTTACTATGCTTCTTTTATTGATGACTAATCCTGCAATACTTGGTTCTTTTATTGATGACTAATCCCGCAAAGAAAAAGTGATCTTAGATATTATCCATTCATATATATGCGAGCCAATGCAAAGAACTTCACTAAGCATGTATGTTTACTATGCTTCTTTTATTGATGACTAATTCCGCAAGACTTGGATATATTTCTTGAAAAAGAAGGATGAAGTGTTTGAAAGGTTTAAATAATTTAAGGCCCTAGTAGAAAATCTCTCTGAGAGGAAAATAAAGATTTTGAGTTTAGATAATGGAGGAGAGTTCACATCAATGGATTCAATGATTTCTACAAGGAAGTTGGGATTAAGAGGGAGCTCACCATTCCCTATAATCCTCAACAAAATGGTGTGGCAGAAAGAAAGAATAGATCTATCATGGAAGCAGTAAAAGCTATGATACATCATCAAGATCTACCAATGTACCTGTGGGAAGAAGCAACCAGAACAGGAGTATATGTACATAATAGAATCTCCCACGGTGCCCTTGGGAAAAAAACCCCAGAAGAAATGTTTTCCGGAAAAAAGCTTGAGGTAAGTCACCTAAAGATATTTGGTTGTCCTGTGTACATTCATATTCTCGAGGAGAAAAGAACAAAGCTAGATACTTCAGGAAAGAAGGGATTGTTTGTAGGATATAGTGAATAGCCAAAAGCCTATCGAATCTATATCCCAAGATACCATCAGATTGAAATTATAAGAGATGTAACATTTGACGAAGATACAACCTTCAGAAAGTCGAAGAAAGATAAGGAAGATGAAGAAGAACATGAAACTCCCAAAGCTGCAGAAATTCCTAAACCAGTTAGGAATGAAGAAGAAAGCCAGATACCTGAGGATCATGATATGACTGAACCTCGGTTACTAGAATAATTTCCCAATGAAATGATTTCTCAAAAGAGATAACCTGCATGGGCTCGTGATGTAATTGAAGAAGGAAAAAGACATGGTGTCCCAGAAGGAACCATTAGAGAAAGAAAGAAGCCAAAGTCATATCCTAGTTATATGGCTTTGATGATTAATCTAGTTGATAAAAAACCAACATGTTTTGAAGAAGCAACAAAGAAGAAGGAATGGGTTGATGCAATGGTCGACGAATACCAATCCATAATATAGAATGATGTGTGGGAAATAGTACCAAGACCAAAAGACAAGTCAGTGGTATCCTCGAAGTGGATCTTCAAAACAAAGCATTCCGTAGATGGTAATATAGAAAAATACAAGGCAATATTTGTAGCTAGAGGGTTCTCCCAAAAGGAATTAATTGACTATGAATATACCTTTGCTCCGGTAGCTAGGTACACTTCAATTAGAACTGTCCTTGCCTTGGCATCCAAAAGGAAGTGGAACTTACATCAGATGGATCTAAAGATAGCCTTTTTAAATGGCTTGATAGAAGAAGAAGTTTATATCGAACAACCGCAAGCTTTCAAGACTAACAATCGAGAATATTATGTATGCAAGCTTAAGAAAGCATTGTATGGGCTAAAGCAAACACCCAAAGCATGGTACAGAAGAATAGATGGATTTCTAATGAGTTTAGGCTTTACCAAGAGTAAGGCGGATTCTAACCTTTATTATAAGGTTGAGGATGATGGGCTTATGATATTACTACTATATGTGGATGACGTATTCTTAGCATGATAAGATAAGCTCAACAACGAATGCAAGAAGAAGCTTGTTGCAGAATTTGAGATGAAAGACCTTGGAATGATGCACTACTTTCTAGGTCTCAAAGTTTGGCAATATCCAGATGAGATTTTCTTGAACCAAGGAAAATATATAGTGGAAATTCTAAAGAGGTTTGGAATGTTAGATTGTAAAACCATGACTACTTCGATGACAACAAACTTGAAGTTATTGAATGGTGATACTTCGGAAACAGTAGATGCCACCTTGTACAGATAGATTATTGGTTCACCGATGTACTTAACCAATACAAGACCAGATATATGTTTTGTTGTAAACACACTAAGTCAGTACATGGTGAATCCCAAGCATATTCACCTAATAGGAGCAAAACATGTGATGAGGTGTCTAAAGGGAAATTTAGATTATGGGCTTAGATATACATCAAATTGAGAGATTAGACTACATGGATTCACATACTCAGATTGGGCAGGAAGTACTAAAGACAGAAAGAGCACCTCAGGATTCTGCTTTAGTTTGGGATCAGGCATGATCTCATGGTTCAGTAGAAAGAAGACAAGTATTGCACTTAGCACAGCAGAAGAAGAATACATTGTTGCTTATTCAACTTGTAGTGAAGTAGTATGGATTTGGAAGATGTTGGTAGGTTTATTTGATGAAGAGATAGTTGTTACCGATATCCTTTGTGATCATCAGAGTTCTATCAAGATGACAAAAAATCCATTATTCCATGATAAGTCAAAACATATTGAAGCGAGATATCACTTCATTCGAGACATGGTTCAGAAAGGAGTTGTAAAGCTCAAGTATGTTCCTACAGAGGAACAAGTGGCAGATGTGTTGACTAAGCCTTTGGCTCGTGCAAAGTTCGAATACTTTCAAGACAAGCTTGGTGTAGTCCAAAAGGACCTCTCTCAAAAGAGGGAGTGACTGTGGATGGAAGAAGGATGTAGTGGTGAGTAGCTCAGTCTAGAGTAGGGTAAGTCTGACTAGGACTATTTGGCCTAAAAGGGTTAGTCAAACAAGGCCTGTTGATCCTAGGGGGATTAGTATGTCTGGCTAGATCATTTTAACCAAAGTGGGTTTGTAAGCCAGGACAAGGCTTGTTGGTCCCCAGGAAGATCCATTTGTCTAACTAAGCTTGTTGGCTCGAAAGGGTTAGTAAGTTATACAAAATGCCCATGTGGATCTACCAGAGAACTCATCGTGATGCTACTCCGAGATAGTTAGAGGGCAGGATGGTTGTTATAGTATTGATATACTATTGATCAATGAGATGTTTGTTTTCAGTAGTGTTATACTGATGATTGTTTAGATGTTTAGATCAGTATTGATATACTGATGACTGTTGAGATGATTGGTTCAGCATTGATATGCTGATTGTTGAGATGGTTGGTTTAGTATTACTATACTGATGATTGATTGAGATGTATGCTTCAGTATTGTTATACTGATGATTGATTGATATGTATGCTTTAGTATTGTTATATTGATGATAGTTTAAGTATTTGTTATACTAATGATTGATGAGATTATTGTTGAGATGTTTGCAGTGTTATCACACTTATGATTGTTGAGATACATATGGTTGCTGAGATGCTTGACTGATGATTGTCAAGATGATAGATTGATAAATGTTAAGATGTTTATTGAGATAGTCGCAGTGTTGTTACACTGATTAATGTGACAATTTTAGTATTCCTATACTGATGTGACAAATTCAGTATCTCTATACCAATGAAGATGTTTATGATGATGATGTTCCAGCATCTATGTGTTGGTAATGCAGATGATGATCTAACACTATAGATGATTTGGTTTTTAGCACTAACATGCTAATGATGTTGTTGATTGTTTCAGTATTTATATATTTTTGATGAAGATGATGATGTTTTAGTATTTCTATACTGAAGATACAAATGATGATGTTTCAAAATTTCCTTACTGGGGATGCAGATGATGATGTTTCAGTATTTCCATATTGAAGATACATATGATGATGTTTTAGTATTCCCATACTGAAGATACATATGATGATGTTTCAGTATTTACATACTGAAGATGCAAATGATGGTGGTTCAATATTTACATATGACGATGTAGATGCTGATAATTATGATGTAGATGATGATGTTTTCAATATTCACATACTGGAGATGCGGATGATGATGTTTCAGTATTCACATACTGAAGAAGCAGATGATGATGGTTCAGATGATGATGTTTCAGATGATGGTTCAGTGTTTACACACTGATGTTAGCAAGACGATGATTCAGAATATGTTCCAATGTTCACATACTGACACTATAGAAGATGGTCCAGAAGATGAAGCAATGAATGATGATGATCTAGAAGATGATTCAACACTCATATGCTGATACTGCAAGAGATGGTACATAAGATGATTGACGAAAGATGATTACAAAAGAAGATCCAGATGAGATCGATGATGAAGATGTATGATGATGTATCAAAATTTCCTATGGCATTTAGAGTCTCACTAGTCAGCTGCACAGTTGTAATAATAGCAGTTGCTACTATGGCCGAATACCTTCCTACTTAAGAGGGAGTGTTAAAATAATGTAACTTCGGAAGATATTCTAGTTGTATTGTATTCCTCCTTTCGGAGATGAGTTTGGTCTTGTTAGAGTCATTGAATGATGCAATGTAAACCTCTGAATGTAAGTTGGGTCAATAGTACCCAAGTGTTAATATAATAAATGTTATTTGTGGTGTCCAGTTGGACAAGTCATCCTAGTCAGCTAGTGAAGTTAAGCCCACCAAGTTAGAGGTCAAGTCAACATAATAATATAAATAGGGAGGCACTCCACTTCATTTGTACTCACTCACTCAAGCAGTTTTGCAAGAGAGAGAAGAACTAGTGCGCCAGAAATAATTTAGAAGTAGTTGTCTGGGTTTTATACTGCTCTAGTCGAGATCTATACTGAGGAAGTTTTGCGGGGTTTTCTCCCTTGTGGTTTCCCCGAGGAAAATATTTGTGTTCTTTTGTTCTTATGTTTTCTGTGCATGTTGTTCTTTCAGTGATATTCTAGTAATTTGTTTTAAGATATCATCTAAGCAAATTGATAAAACTTAACAATACAAGGGTGCTCATCACGGTGATATATTAGGCCTGATGAATCCCAAATCCAATAGCTCTTCAAGTTGTATTTGCAACTCAGGTGTGGTCATGCGGTAAGGAGTTCTGGCTATTTGTTCAGTTCCCGACTTGAGCTCAATGGTGAACTCTACTTCCCGCCTTAGTGGTAATCTAAGAAGTTCCTCTAGGAACACGTTGTTGAATTGTGACAATATTGGGTGTCGACTAACATCCATTGTATCTGAATTCTCATTTATAGTTGTTACTACATATAAATGACATCCCTTCTCCATGTTTTTATTTAGTTGTAACGAGAGATGAATCTTAGATATACTCCTCTTCTGGTACCTTCCAACACTTGCTTATTTCCGAAGTCATCTTCATCCATTAACTTCTTCTCCTTGCAGTGTAAAACTATTGAATGGGCCTCCAGCCAATCCATTCCTACTATGATATCGTAGGATCCTATTGAAGTGCTATAGAGAGAAATATTAGTGACACAAACCCCTAGGTCTAACTCACAGTCTAGGACTAACAACCCAACCCCTTGGGTTATTTCGGATGCCAATTCGGCCGCATTGAAATTTCGTTGCTTGATTGCCATCAATTTACTTCTAGTCAGTTCTCTAGGTGAAATAAAACTCTTACTAGCTCTGAAATCAATTAATATAGAAAAACTCATACCATTTATCATACTTGTGGTTTCCATCACCATGGCTTGATGTTCTCCTTGTCGATTGTTCACCGTTGCATGAATTCGATGAACCCGACCCATGTCTCCCACTATAGTCAGGCATTATCCCTGAATTTCCCCCCTCTATCTTTGCGGGTAATTCCTCTTTCTATGGGGTCCTCCGCATGTGGAATATGCTCCTACTAGTGGGAGCCCTTGCTGAAATTGTTGAGCAGGATCGCCATTGTGTTATTGTCATTGTGCACTAGCATGTTTCCTTGAGGTTGGTTATGTGGAGCTGGTGCTCGAAATGGATCCCTCGGTCCTCCATTTCCCTATCTTTGATTTCCCATCCTAGGGTTAGGGTATGGATCTCTACGCCCTCCTCATGGCCTCAGGGAATTCATCTATTGTGCTCCAGGCCTTCAGTCATTCTACTCCAAAGGTCGAGGTTTTCACTGATGACTACCTCCGGTAACTTCTTCCTCTGCTATTATTTCTCATTGTAAGGTCTCATGCAGTGTGTGCGGCATCAATATGCGCACCTTAGTATGAATGTTGTAGTTAAGATCGTAGATAAATTTGTTCACCCTCAATTTCTCGGTAATCAAGTGTGGCACATACCTTAGAAGTTCCATGAATTCGGCTTTGTATTCTGGTACCGACTGGAGTCCCTTCTTCAGTGCATTGAAATCGTTTAGTTGTCTTTCAAAAAATTCTTATGACATGTAATGTTTGCGTAAATGTTCCTCAAACAGCTCCCACGAGACTTCTGCAAGCTCTAAACCCAGCTATAGCATAATCGTTTTCCACCATAATAGGGCATTCCCCTTTTTATTGTAGAATTTCCATACGCACTTTCATGTTTGAGTATGTGCGCACTGCAAAGCACATGGTGATGTTTTCCAACCATGCCCCAGCAGCTATGCCATCCAAGGCACCGTGAAATTCTGGGTATCAAAATATTTCCAATTCTCATTGTCAACTCTGGTGGAAGTACTGGAGCTACGACGATCGGATCCGAGGTTCCTTGGCTAACTTGTTCTAGCCTTGAAAGTAGTGTGTTTGTCATTCATTGGAATGAGTGCATCATAGCCATAACTTCACCTACAGGTATGATGACTTCCTCATCTTCTTAAGGTGGTACTGGAGGTGGTGAAGGGGTGTGCGTACTACATGTCCTCGCTCTGCGAGTCCTGCCTCCCCTTCCTCTTCCTCTTCCTTGGCTTCCTGAATCCATCCTGTTAAATTTCATAGTAATCCAGGCATTAGTAACCGAATGAGTGTAAAGGTTGTGCCCACTAAATCATAACTATTATGGCATATAGAAGCATGTTGAGCAAAGGTCCAAGTGTGAAACCTCACTCTAATACCATACGTAACGAAAGTCAAGGCGACCATCTCTAAAGAAATTTTTTTATAAGTACATTTTAAACTTTCTTTCAATAAATATTAAATTTAAAAAAACTAAATAATGAATATTAATTATAAACAAATTTATAAAACCCATAATAATTATTAATTTATTTATAATTAATAATTACCATTCTATAATAATAATAATAATTTTATCAAAACCATTCTAATAATAAATGAACCATATACATCAAACAACATAACTAATGAACATTATTTATCAAACCGTTCTAATCATAAATGAACAATAAACATAAGAAGAACAATAAACATAAGAAAAACAACTTACATAATAAATATTATTTATTAAAACCATTATACTAAAAATGAACAATTAAAAAAAAAACTTAACTAATAAATATTAATTTATCAAATTTATAAAACTGTTCTAATAATAAATAATAATAAATGTTAATATAATAATAACTTTGTAGACAAAAGCAACACAACTTAGAATAATTTGTGGTTTTTTTAGCACACAACCTGTGAACGAGAGCTCGAGCGATTGACCACGGCCTCTTCCTTCATCGTTGGCGCACAGCGCAGGCTGGGAGATTCAGTGATTGGGGAGTGCAGGCAGACAAGCTTAGTCACGTAACTGGAATTCGTGAATCAATGATAGCAATCTACATCATGATTGAGCACGAGATTTACTGAGTTTGTGTTTGAAGATCTTGTCCCTCTTCCAGAGTAGCTTCTAGAATGGATCCACCCCCGAATCCGAGTCTGGAGGAACGTCGAAGAATCTTAGATGAAGCCTTCAAGGCTTTGGTGGCTTCCACATATCCCCCACCTCTGTCTACCCCAAAATCCAGCGATGCGAACTTTGTTAAGCATGCAGCCGCTCCTCGAATCCAAATCATGTCAGCAGCTTCAAGGTTGAAATCCCTAGATTTGAGTGAGAAAGGCTTGATAGGTCAGTTTACAGGAATTTCACCTTCGCCAAAAAACTATGGACATATGGATAATAAAAAATTGGATGCACTTGATCTCTGGGGGCCTGCAACATTGTTTTTGCGAAAAGGGGTTTTTACCTTCTTGTTCGAAAATAGAGCTGAAGGAGCGCACCCTACTTCATGGGTCCTCATGGATTATATCTAAACCATTGGAGCCTATCTTTTGATCCAAAAAAAGGATGTGCCATCGACGGTCCTGGCTTGGGTTCGCCCACCACATCTCCCCTTGCACTGCTAGAATGATGAGACTCTAGAAGCAATAGGGAACTCTCTTGGCAATTATATCGACAAAGCAGAACCAAAGGGTCCTTTGTTTCTTGTGCAAGGATCTGCGTAGAAGTAGATCTAGAGAAAGGCCTGCTAGAAGTTGTAAATCTATACATGGACAAACAGGAACACATGCAAAAGGTAGATTACAAGCGACTACCTTTCAAGTGCAAGAAGTGCCACGAATATGGACATTTTGTTAAAAATTTCCCAAAAGTAGTTCAAGAAATTACATAAAAAAATCAAGAGGAAGGATGGTAGCAAGAAAAAAGGGGAAGAAAAACACCCCCAGTACCAAGTGAGGTGCAACTAAAGATAAGCAAGGAAAATCCTAAAGAAGGAAAAGAAGTCTTGACTAGTAACCAATTCCAAGCACTCCACATGGAAGAGGGAGAAATCCTACCCTTGGAAACAATATCAACAGAAATAGAATAAGAAGAGATCCATGCATCCATGAGTATCCCTCCCATGTCTCCAATAAATGAAAGGAACAAAAAAACACTTGAAGGGTCTCCAACACCAGGGGGCACTTGGGTAGAAATGGTAAAACATAGCAAAGTCACACAGTAGGGTTTCTCCCTAGAAAAATCGTTGTCACAAGGATCTCAGGAATCGCATGACGTAGCTATGCAACCAAACACTAGAGGCAGAAAGTCGCAAATATACCATAGAGGGCATGAAGCAGAAAGAGAGATAGAATGAGGAAGATAGAGAAGTCTCAAGGAAACAAAACTTCTTCAGTATCCTAAAACTCAAGGAGGGACAAAAACAGATGGCAGATCCCAAGCAGGATCTCAATCAATAAAGAAATAATGAAAATCGTCTCTTGGAACTGCAGGGGTCTGGGAGGCTCAAGCAAAGTAGAAGCAATAAAAGAGATAATTAAATCAGAGAGGCCAGACATATTGCTCCTCCAGGAGACAAAAATGTCGGATGTGGAGGCTATGGCAGTTTCATGTCTTTTCTGGAAAAATTGCAAAGGTAAATCCATAAGCTCCAGAGGAGCATCCTGGGGAATAGCCACCTTAATTTCAGGTAAATTTTTGATAAAATCAACCAAGGAAAGCCATCATTGGCTCTTGACAAAAATTCAGGAAAAGGAGGATTTAACTTCACTATACATTTGTAATGTATATGGACCAACACATTACAGGGACAAGATAATTTGCTAGGAAGATCTCACTAAACTAAAGGATGGTCTGCGAGGAAAATACCTTATTATTGTTGGGGATTTCAATACCATTAAGTCGCAATATGAGAAACGTGGAGGAACAAAGTTTAGAGACCCCTTTAGGGAGAAGATGGAGGAATTGATGGCAGATATGTATTTGTTGGACATTCTTATGAAGAACAAAAAGTACAAATGGAGCAACAAAAGAACTGGAATTGGACATGTAGTGGCTAGGTTAGACAGATTAGTGGTGAGTTCCACATTCCTACAGAAAGATCTCCTCTTAGTCTTGCTCTCCCTTCAGCAGTCTCTGATCACAAGCCAATCTCTTTGATTTTATACCCACCAATAAATATTGGGGCCATTCCTTTCCCACTCAATCAGATCTGGTTGCAAGATGAAAAAAAAAATTTGTTTAATTCAAAAGGAGTGGAACCTACAATAATTTGGATCACCCATCTATATTTGGGAATCAAAACTCAGATCCGTGTGATCTTCCCTTAAGATATGGATCAAAGAACATTTTAAGAACCCAAATCAACACAAAATTGAAAATCAAATTGATCTAGCCACTCTACAATCCCACATGGAAGTTAATGAGGTGACTCCAGCGGTTTTGAGTCAAAAGAAAGAGATGAACATGAAAATATTAAGCTTTGCAAGGCAGGTAGAAGAGGTTTGGGGACTAAAGTCCAGATGGATGTGGATAAAAGGAGGAGATAGCAACATAAAGTACTTCCATAAGCAAACCAATATTCAAAAAAGTTTCAATTCCATCAAGGAATTGAAAGATAAATATGTGAATAAGATAACAAGGTAGGAAGAATTAAAAGAACATGCTTTCACACATTTTCAAGAGCTTTATTCTGACACAGGAGAGACATATCTGGAAGCACAACTGGACCTTCTTCCTGGTATACCCTTGCTCATCAATGATATAGAGAATAGAGAGCTTGCAAAACCAATTATGGAATATGAGATAAGAAATGCAATCTGGTGACTCCATGCCGATAAAGCACACGGACTAGACAGTTTTACCATAAACTTCTACAAAGCAGCGTGGGATACTATAAAAGAAGATATGAAAAAAATGTTAAATTGGACAACGAAAAAAGACAAGATTAGTGGGGCCACTAACTCATCATTCCTGGACTTAATTCCAAAAGAAAATAGCCCTCTATTGCTTGATCAATTCAGGCCAATTTCATTATGCAACACCTCGTACAAAATCCTTTCGAAAATCTTGGCCACTAGAATGAAAAGCATCATGGGCCACCTCATTTCATATTTACAAGGAGGTTCCGTAGCAGGGCATTAGATACTTGACAATATTATTATCGTTCAGGAAGCTAGACACTCCAACATGGAAAGAAAGCAACAAGGTGTGGCTACTAAACTGGACATGGCTAATGCATTCGATAGAGTAAATCATTTTTTCTCTCTTTGAAATCATATCCATATTTGGTTTTTCTAAAAGATTTGTAAGATGGATAAAGCCTTGTATCAACAGTCCGTGGATCGCACCATTATTAAATGGTAGAACTACCAAATTATTTCAAGTAAACAAGGGCCTTCGAGAAGGTTGCCCTATGTCCCCATTCCTTTACCTCTTGGTGGCTAAATCTATGAGCAGAAAGCTTCAGCATTTGCAAGAGTCTGGTGATCTAAAAGTATTGAAGATAGCTAGAGGAGTAAAAGTTGTCAATCATGCGCAGTTTGTTGACGATACCATTATGTTAGGAGGTGTGTCTTCTATAATTGTAGAGAGATTCAAGTGTGATTTATCTACCTTCCTCAAAGCATCCGACGACAAAGTGAATTCAGCCAAGTAAAAAGTTTACGAATGGAACTACCCCTTGGAACTTTGGAAAAGATAGCAAGGACCATTGGATTTGAAGGAAACGTAACATGGAACTCCTTCAATTACCTCGGGATCCCAATCTTCAAAGGGAAAAAAGGGTTGTTGATTGGAAAGGGTTGGTCAACAAGACCAAAAGAAAAATCAACTCTTGGGGGACAAGGTGGTTTAATCCAACTGGAAATCTCATCCTTATCATTTCCATACTCTCTGCCTACCCCATTTATGCCTGCTCGATCACTTTAAAGCTCTAAAAAAATAATGGAAGATGTTTCTAGAGAGATCTAAAGATTTCTATGGCAAGGAGGCAAATCAGATAACTCAAAAAAAATTTGCTTGGTGAATTGGGAAATAGTTCGCAGGCCAAAAATTTATGGAGGAGCTGGAGTAAGAGATACAAACAAAATGAATTTAGCACTTGGAGCCAAATTCCTCTGGATAATCGTATCAAGAAAAAGAGCTTGGTGGAAGGAGATTCTTCAAAAAAATAAAAATAAATGGAAGCAGAAAGAGATGCGTGGAAAAGGTTAACCGTGACAGAAAAGGACCTCCGATATGGGAATTATGTAAGAAGGCAGAGTTTATTTTAAATGAGATTCTCTACTGGATACCAAGAAGTGGAAAACAAATCAAGATATGGGAAGACAATATAGGACCCAATTTCCCTACCAATTTCTTGCGGGTGTTTTCATATCTGAAGCATCAGATGGACAATTTGAAAATTTACACATTACACAACCTCTTAGTCTGGACAAAACACGGAATATGGGTCGGTTGGATCGATATGGAGATCAAGGATCAACTCAGGCCATATTATAATGCATTCATATCGTTGTTGCATGGGTCAGCTCCAGTCCATCGCAAGCTGAAAGATGAAAGAGGATGGGGAAAATCGGGTATCTACACGGTGAACGAAGGTTACAATGCAGTGGAAGGTCTGCATAAAAGTGGTAGCATTGACAGGAAATGGAAAAAAAATTGGTGTAAGGACGGTCTACGAAAAATCAATGTATTCTTTTGGACACTTGCTCACCGCAAAACGTCAACAATAGAGAATATTAGGAAAATAGGTATTGAAGGCCCCTTGAGATGTAGTCTCTGCAAAGAATCAAAGAAATCTCTCGAACATCTCTTCATTGAATGTAAAATTTCCCGAGAGGTATGGCATAAAGCATACAAATACATGCATTTCGCTTTGACTTTACCAACAAATTAGAAGGATCTATTTGCTTACTGGAAGGACTACTACCACGTATCTCTTTTTAACAAACCTGATTTTGTAAGGGCATGGGAAGCTCTCCCAAAATACATATGCTGGAAGATATGGATAGCAAGAAACAAAGAGATCTTTAAGGGAAAAAAATAGTTCGGGTAAAGTTTTTGCAGCTGCAAAGACACTTTGGACGGAGGCTTTATCCATGAGGGGAATGCATAACATCAAAAAGGAGCCCTTGACAACATAAGAAAGAGTTTGGGCCTCTAATTTGCTAGTTCTCCCGTCCCATCTACCCAGGATTCAGCCAAAAAAAAACAATATCACAGAATTGGAAAATAAGAATGAGATTTGAAGAGTTCAAAAGCTAGTGGAAGAAACTTGGGTGTAGTTCTTTATTCTTTCACGGAGCCTCGAAAGGAAATCCTAGGATGGAAGGTATGGGGGGAGTCTACTTCAACTATGAAGGAAACAAGCTAAAAGACTACACTTGGGGAATTTGCAAGAAGACTAATAATGGGGCAGAATAGTTAGCATTAATTAAAGGTCTGGAGCTGGCAAGGAATGATGGCATTGAGGAATTGGTGGTATTTGGTGACTCGATTATGGTCATAGGGGAAGCACAGAAATTGGCGAGGAATCGTAAGAATCCACTTACCAATACTCATCAACTCCTAAAATGTATTGTAAATTAATACAAAGCTATCAACTTCCTTCATGTTATGAGAGAAAATAACAAACAAGCAGACATTATGGCTCATAAGGGAGTGGATCTAGATTGTGGCGACTTAGTTTGCGATCAATAGGCCTACGAGAGAAACTGGATACCTTAATAGTGTATTTCTCCATTCTATTTTCTGGTATGTTCTGCTTTTGTATTTTCCTGCTCGAGGAGTTTGTAAGGAGCTAGTACTCATAGAATAGGAAACAATAATGAAGAATATAGACTGGTAAAGGATCCACAGGGAGGCATGGAAGTGGTTCTCCTTTGGGAGTAGTCTGTATTCAGATCATTGTTTTATCTTATTTCTTATTTTATATAAAATCTCTTTAACCATTTTTGTAAAAATAAATAAAATGATAATTTCATAGACAAATTGTATTCGTTCTTATCGACAACGTTAGAAAAGCTAAACTTACTTGTTTATTTATAATATAATACAATTGACTATGAGTGGTTTTTATTGGCGGTATGAGTGGTTCTATTGGTTGTATGCAAATGTATGTTCCCGTAAGAATGATTTGTCATTCCACACCTAAATTACTTATGTGAAATATATATTAATTAATTATGCAGGTTTTATCGGTGTTCATTTGGTTGAAGGAGGAACTAGTTATTAGCGCCAATTTGTTAGGCACAGTTCGCTATATTTGTCGAGTGTTTATTCGTCTCGGCGTTTGAATGTAATGGGTAGCTACAGAGAAGACTCGGTCACAAAAACAGTAGGAAGCAACAGTAAAGACACTGTTTATCCCTAGAGGGCACACGCATAGGTCACGACCTCACTTCATAATTAACAACAACCAAGGCATCAAGCAGCCTTGTGGTTGGTATCTCCGGACCACCAGGTTTGCTAAATATTTTTGGAGGTAACTTTAAGCACATGTGTAAATGTACAGGTGGAAACAAAGGTAAACATTTACAGAGGAGAGGCCCAAACTTGAACCTGGGATCTCCGCCTCACACATATGCCTGCACCCTCATGAGTGAGCTTGGTAGATACTCACCTACCCAAAATAAAAAAAAGTTTGGTTTATTAAAATGTGAGTCTTTACTGTATCATTGATATCAGAGTTTAGATGCTTGATTAGTTGGTGAAATGCTCAGGTTATTTAGTTGTACATTGTTTGAATTATTTAGTTGCATAGAATAAAGTTGATTAAGTTTATGGTAGGCTCATAAAGATGATTTGCATAGTTTCCCTGCATCTAAGATCGTTGAGGAAACATATTCATCTCCACAGTGATGAAACACCCTTCAAGAATTTGATAGATTCAGATACTTTATACATCGATCAATATCCTCAAGGTTGTCCACTATCACAAGGCCAAACCATGTGATATCTTGGTTCGAGGTTCAACTATAAGGTGGCAATCAATCACGGTTCCCTCTTTTGAGAAATGATCTTCAAGATCCCTTTCAGTAACACGGATTAGAGAAGCATGTGACGTAAAGCATATTTCCATGATTCTTTGCTTCATCATTTCCCTTTTGTTGCCTAATCAGACTACGATATCTATTTCTCTACCGCATCTGACAAAGTGAAGACAATGGATAATACTTTCTCTGGTTGAGTCTGACATGGTTCATATACAGGCACGAATCAACTCATATCCTAAACAAACGCAACCCTTTTTTGCACTCAAATTGCCATATATTTTTTTCGACGAGTGAGAATGTAACCACCTGAGATTCCACCATACATAATAGATCAAAAAATGGCTCTGTCGAGAGTCGAATCCGATTCAATCGAAGCCATGGAATGAATTGCCAGAAATACAGGTCAATATGATTCCCTAGGGTTTCATGGAAAGGTCAAAGAGTAGATGAGTATGTCCGATGTAATTGTTGTTGACACAGATCCATCGATAGGGGTTCAATCATTGTTGACACCCAAAACACAGTGATCTCCCTGAGCACCAGCCCAGACAGGTTTTACCCTGTCCACCAACAACTGTAGAGAAGATGAAGTCTCACCCGAGATGTTCGCGGGAGAACTGTCAGAACCAAGTAAGAATGAGGATTGCGCATCTAGTGTCACCTCATCGCAGCATTATTTAGCTCATCCAAGCATTGGTTTATATATTGACATATTCATATTCAGTGGATCAGATCAACATACTTAGATTGCAACAGAAATATTGATGCACAAACAGATCTATTAAGATATCATCATTCATAACAGAAAAACATCACATCATTCACAGATACACATCGTAATCCAGTATTCATTCACATTCAGATAGCAGAAAATAGGAAAACAGGAAGATGTGAAAAGACACAATGTTTATGTCCAATCTCCGTCATATCATATTAATCTTCGCATCAAAACACAATTCCACGGTTCTGCTCTTACAAAGGTTTGATCCCCAGATTATCAACAGATACCCCAAAGATATCTCAACATTCACAATTCTATATATACTTATAAGCTTGCGCCTTTACATTGGTGGTCCACTTAAGTCAACTTCATAATTGCTTGGACCAAAATCTACAAAATAATGACCAAAATATACAAAATGTGGCCATTTCGACTTGCGCACCATCTTCCGCCTTGCGCAACATCTTTGACTTTGCATAGCATCCTTGATCCTGCGCAGCTAACTATCCTCAGAACTGCATGACAACAATTGTAATACTAAGTTGATCTTAGTATGATCCAAACCAAATTCTAACAAGTTTTCCTATGTTGTAGGCTTGTTAAATATTGATGATGCACTGTATTTTAACACATCATAAATTCGTATAATAGCAATTCATCACTTTATAAAAACCCATATAATATATGTTCATCACATTATAAAATGTGTATAATATTATTTCATCAAACTAATTATGTTGTGGCCCATTGTTTCTAGTTGATACAACCACATAGTTTAATAAAATAACTAGGCAGAATACTTTCATAACCGATTGCATTTTGGTTTAATAACTGCATAAATATCAAAACATATAAGAAATAAACAAATGTCCACAATAAGTATGACCTGGTTTAAATTGCAAGATTTGATGTCGATGTCAAATCCCACTTTGTTGTCGAAAACTCCTGCAAGTTCACCAAAATCTGCTAGTGCTCTGTAGCTTGTTAGTTGTTGAAACCTCCATTGTTCGCTCCAGACAGATTGCCAATCACTGAGAACCCACCAGTTTCCTCCCTTCCATTCCTTAACGGGCACTCTCCTTCCTCCGAGACCCCCGAGCTCGATGAGGCTAAAAATATGTGGTTAGCAATAGAAATACAACGCCAAGCTGTTGTTGGGAGGCTCCCAACCCCACTCACATTTTATTAAACCACACTCTTTCGCAGTCTCCTCCGAGTCACAAAAACAATTCGTGCTCAAACTATGGAAGGCTGAAAGATAAAAAGATACCTCTCTTCCTATGTTTTCCTCTTTTTACTAACCCTTTCGTCAATAACAATGCATCCATGCATTACTTTAGTTAACTCATTCTTTACTTAATTATTTTATTTGTTTATTTTATTTACTCACCTCTATTTTTGTTACCTTTAGTTATCTTTAGTTAGGTCTTTAAATAATTTATTTTTGCAATTTAGTCTTTAGTTCAGTTTACTTATTTATTATTATTAATTATTAATTTTGTTTATTATTATTATTATTTATTTCATTTAACATATCATGATATACTTAGGTTCTTTAAGATCAATTTTATTATTTCCCTTTGGTTCAATTAGGTGTTGATTACCGTTGCATTCTCGTCGCGGCTAGAATTATCAAGGAGTTATGCTCACAACATGCCCTTCCGATAATTTCCACAAGTGGGGAGTTGGCTAGAATTATCAAGGATTTATGCTCACAACATGCCCTTCCATTATTACTTTGAGCCAATGTTACCTCAGTTCACCTACCCTGCGAAGAGATAGGTGGTTCTAGGGGAATAAGATTGAATCCTTACTATGTTCCCCCAATATAATCTTCGTGAATGACTGACTCACGGCGTACCCTCACGACACGTGGATCTGGTGAGATGGATTTTTCCTCGCTCTACTCAAAGCTCACTGTGTCGCTCGTTTGTTAGACTTACACATATAATTTTGTAGCCCCGTCACTTGATGTGGGTCAATTGGCAATCGTCTCCCATCACCTACACAAAAACAACTCATACATCAAATCTCATAAATAAGATTTCAATCATAACATAATTATCTATAGATCTCAACTGCCGAGGCTTCCCGACTCATTCAGAGTCCATGCGTGCAAGTGCATCAAACATATAACATTATAAACAAGATTGATATCACCTGCCATAGTCGTCGGCTCAACTAGAGTCTTTGCATACTTATGCTTTCTTGCGGTTCATGTACCTTCCTTTCCTGTCATACTTGATAAACCATAAGAGTACATGCTACATAAAAATTTCTTTGTCAATCATTCAACATTATATAACTTTAAATCTTTGTTGATAACTTGACATTATTTTTCTTTCATTCACAATTAAAATCATAATATAATCGCATTCATAATTAACCAAATCATAATTCACTCATCATATAATCCATAAGTCAGATAATTCTATTTAGGTCATATCTCATCAGTAGCTAATTTGTTTCACATATGTCTGGGTCATCTGAAACCTGATGCCCTCAATAATACATCCAAGCAAATTTTTAGATATCAAAACAATAAATAGTTGGGTCATTCGTCATAGAATTCCCTCAAATAATAGTTGTAATAATAATAATAATAAGTCTAACAAAAGAAAGGGTGTTACAACAGGCCCCAGCTTGATGGAGATATAACACTTGCTTGCAACAGTTTTATTGATGAAGGCGTTACCCATGAGATGTTTGCAGAATCCAAATTTTTTCGACTTGGCAAGATTGCAAAGAACCTCCGCAAGAAATTCACGAAGTCGGAATTATAAGTGACACCCAGTACACCTCCAGAAGCACTAGAAGAGAGAAGAAAGGAGCAACAAAAGCTGTGACGAGAATAGAAGAGACGAAGGCACTTTGTGCCAAAGCAGTCAAGCAAGTTTCCCAGACATGAAAAGCTTTGATTGACGATGAAGAGTTAGATAATGTGCAGAACAGTTTCACACCGCTGAGACATAGGTGAACCAACTGAAGAATGAGATGAAGAAGCTGCCATTAGTAGAGAAAATGGCTAAGTCTACCGACATGAAGAGGCTACAACAGCAGGTTTAAAAATTGCGAACACAACAACAAAGAGGACTGACAAGGTCGCAAAACTTGCAAGCAAAGGCAAAGAAAATTACAGGTATTATTCAACTTGTACACCAAAAAGTGTGACAAACATTAGAGTCAATAGTACTTACAACTTTGGAACACATCAATTATGAACTTGTGGAAAATTTAAAGAATACGGAAGCAGAAGTATGAGAGGAGACTTAGCAGATAGGATTTTCAAAGTAAGGTTGTAACAACATAGGTCTCAAAGTAGTGTGGCTCGAGATGATCCACACGTGAGTGTTGGGGGCATGTTGGCCCTAGGAAAAGTTAAGTAAAATTCAACCATATTTTTTCTTGAGATGATAAATAATTTGATCGCAAGACAAAAAATAGAAGTTGTGATGGAATAAGAGCTACGATGGAAGAGAAGTTGCGATAGAATCGACCACAATGGAAATATTGACGACAAGGGAAGTCGTGATGGAAGAAGAGCATAGAAAATAGTGCTTATTTTCAATTGTAACTAAATGTACAAGAATAGAAATGTCAACCTGTCAGCTGACAGAAAAGAGTCGGTTGATTAAGATAGGTAGAATATTATAGAAGGGTGAACCCAAGCTGTGTGCGAGACTAATGTTGGTTATTGATTGTTTTGTTAGCTAAGTAGTGAGTTGGTTGGTTAAGCCATTATGTAGGTAGAGAAGAGAAGAGGAGAGTTGTTTTAGCTAGAGGAACGATCTAGGTTGTGTGTGCATCGATAAAGGAGTGAAGAAGAGAGGAAGTATCTAGACCCAAAACCAAAGAGCATGAGGGGAGAGGAGTCTATCTAAATGGTAAATAATACCTAAAGAAGAGTCTGCAAGCTGAGTGCGCAGACAAAAGGTGCTAACATATTTCTCATGCCAGATGAAGAGCGCCTTTGTGGTTTTTCCCATATGTGTTTTTTCTCTGTGTGTCATTGATTAATGTGCTTATGTATGTTGCATGTATGTTGTGAATACGTAAAGTTGAATATGTCGCATTGTTTTTGTTTATGAAGAATCCCTTATATGTGTATGTTGCATTGCTTATTGAATGAATATGCAATAAGGCTATTATGTTGATTATTACGATATGTGTCGATTGGTAGTTAAACTAGTATCTTGAATGAATAGACAAGGGATACGAAGTATAACCCTCGGCTTCAGTCGAGTGCTGTGATAAAGTGTCGCGAGAGTAGAAAAATCCACCTAAGTGCAAAAACTTGGTTCTGGCAGTTCCCCATAAGATATCTAGGGCGAGACTACATTTGCATCACAGGTGTTGTCGGCTGAGCCTTTCTCTGTCAGGCCGATATCTAGGTCTTTCTTGACGACCGAGGATCTAAACCTAGGTCAATCGAAGGTGAAAGCCAACACCTTCACTTTCAGAATTTAATGAAAGCATTAAATGCCTTTTCTCTCTTGGAAATCATGCTAAGGTCAAGCTCTTAAATTTTCAAGGGTTTTCTCCTCTCTCTTCTCTTCCTCTTCTCTCCTTTCTAAAAAAAATTCAATTGTGAAAATGAACAATGATTCTCCTAATGCCTTTCTCTAGCTCTTTTGTTTGAGTAACCACCATCTCAATATAAATGGCTATGATTAAAATATGACAAGATGAGATCTAGGGATAATGTTAAATCTCACTTTTCTCATTAAAATCATTTAATTCACTTTTAAATAATAAATGAGACTTCATTACTCACCTACCTTTTTGGTTCCCATAAAGTCACATTTAAAAAAAATTAATGACTCAAATTCACTTTATAAGTCACTTTATAAAAATAAATTCATTCTCACTTTAAAAAATACTAGGGACCACAACTTTTAAGTGTCTATATTCACCCCAAGGCATCACAAGCTGAACAAACACTTCCTAGGTAATTTTCAACACTCCTTCTTACCAAGGAAGTTGTTCTTCACCATTCCCATCTTATCTCTGAAATGAATATGCTTCCCTCTTCCCAAAGACTTTGTGAGAATGTCAGCTACCTGCTCCTCAGTAGATATGTAATGCAACTCAACAACTCCCCTCTAAACATAATATCTGATGAAGTGATATATTATCTTTATGTGTTTAGACTTGTCATGGAATACTAGGTTCTCAGATATCCTGATGCAACTCTAATTGTTACAGTATAAACTATAGGCATCATCTCCTAATCAAACAAGTCAACCATCAACTTGCGAAACCACAATGCCTTGCAACTAGTTTGACTGGCTGCCATATACTCAACCTCAACATAACTCAAAGCAGCAAAATTTTGCTTATTGTTGAACTACGATACTATTGTTGAACCGAAACTAAAGCAACAACCACAGAGTTCACCCATGGCTCGGGCTTAAGGCATCAACTTGCTCAAAACTTCCACTACCAAAATAAATAAGAAGGGAGACATAGGACACCCTTAGTGTACCCCACGAAAAACTCTAAAAGAAGAAGAGGGAGAGCCAATGACTAGAACTATAAATGAAGCAGATTGAACATTCCATAATGCAATTAACCATACCTAATTTCAAGCCAATCTTTATGAGAACCAATGAAAGGATAGTCCAATTTACTCTATGAAGGGATTTCAATAGGTATATTTTGAGGGAAAAGTGGACCTTTTATTTTGATGGATGGTGTGAAGAGTTTCTTGAGCAAGGGAGTACATCATGAATCTGGTGATTACAGAGGAAACCAAATTGTTCCTTATAAATTATCTCTCTAAAACAAGCTTCAATCTCAAAGTTATAATTTTTTAGACCAACTTATTAATCATGTTGCACCATACAATAGGATTGAAGTTGTCGAAGGTGGAAGGATCCTACTTTTAAGGGATGAGGGATAGGTGAGTGGAGTTGAGAGACCCTAACATGTTTCCAAAAGCATAGGATTATTTCACAGTGTTGAGAAGATCATCCTTAATCAGGTCATAGAAACCCAAATAAAATTCAACTATTAGTCCATTGATCCTAGGATTTTACCCTTTTTCATTAAAGGTAAAGTACTAAGGATCTCGGCTAATGTCACTTCTAGTAACAATAGGTTTTTCATATCTTTAGAGACTGGTCTAGGAATGGGGTTAAGATATGAATTGATGCATTGTAATTCATAACCAAACCCTTGCATTCCAAAGGCATCAATGTATATCTTTTCATGTGACAAAATTTACCAAAGGATGAGGTTGCTAAGGAGAATTAAGAATTTCACCTGCAACATCCATTTTTATTGTAACTTCGGGGTCAAAACATTTCAAAAGTCGATAACACATACCAACCATAGTAAATAAAGAACATACATTATGTAATGTATGAAGGGAGGATAATATGGGGTGCCCAGCGGGGACAATGAATGTAATATGATCATAATCATGGAACATACCCAATATGCAATTTTATGAAATAATATAATAAGAAGAAGAAGTTGGAAATGTCAATTGGGTCTAGCTTGAGTGGTTAGGAGAAATCTTTCCTCACCACACAGGTTCAATTCCTGCAAGTGATAAGTTGAGTTCTTAATGAGTATATTGTTGCAATAGCCTTGATCCCTTTGTTGACAAAACCTTGAACTTATACAAAATATGGTTTATCCTAGGTACCATCCTCAACATGAGGGGAAGTACCAAGTGGATTTCCACAAGATCTACATTCCATGGAAAAAGAGGAAGTAATTAGCAATATAGACCCCTAGGAATTATACTCATGAGAAAGTATAAATACACTTGAGTATCATTGTATTGAAATATGTTGATTGCTCGATGTTATTGTATTGTAGTAAGTAGGGATTATGCAGTTACTCCTTCCATAAACAGTATTTGATGGTGTCGCCCTACATTATGGGTTCTCTCTACATTCTTGTGTGTTTTTATGGTGTGAATGAAGCTTGGTATTTCTAAATTTAAGGGTTTATTCTCAAGTGTAAGGGTTATCTTTTATTTTTTATCTATCAAACTTCACTACAAGTGGAATTAGATCTCTTTCTTGGGTACAAAGTAGAGGATTTTTTCCCTTTTTTTGGTAGTTTTTTTAAGGAAAAAAGGAGGATGAGGGCACTTATATCCATATACAAAGGTTTTTGTGTAGAATAAGAAGAAACTAATTGTAGATATTAATTCCTCTAAAAAACACCTAATTTCAAAAAGAAAAATTGTCCAAATTGGAGCCAAGAAAGTGAAGATATCGTTGATTAAACTATTTTAGGGTTTTTCTAATGACAACCACATGGATTGGAAAGAATATATCTTTGATAGGGTGCCTAGTTTTCTATCAAACCATCACCAATATATGCATGGAATTCATGACATTTCATAATTGAAGGCATAATAGGAATTCTGATCAATATTTAGGGAGTTGTGATCATTTCAAATTTGGCACCTCGAACCCTGGTTGCACAAAGGAGCTCTTTCCAAAAGTAAGTTATTTCTTCAAAACCTTGGTTATTTCGAAGTTATAGCAAGGAAGATGTATTTTGCAGGTAAATATGATGGTCCTAGTATTGAAGAATACACAACATATCACAATTCAAAAATCCCACTTTTTGGAAGATTGTTATACATAAGCATATACATGATGAGGCAATCATATGAATGAATGCACTTGACATTGATATTATAATCAAACTTATAAATGAAAAAAATGAAAAAACAAATATTTAAACAGGTGGTGTTACGTTGTGAAGAAGGGTAATGATATCTATATGGGTTTATTTTCATGTGACATCTTCCTGTTACATGTTCATGTATGTATTTAGCAATAAGAGGTCACTATTTATATAAACCCTAGTAATGAGCATAATTTCATCAATGTTAAAATGGCTAAAAGATTGCAAGTCCCAACAAAGCATTTTCAAAACACATAGGTTGAGGGCGAGCATGTTCAAATTTTCAAAGTTTTAAGGTTACTATAGATAAATGTGTTTTTCATCATAATTTCATGTTATAGATTTGCATGATGTGGATATTATTCTTAGATGTCATTGGACGGACTCAATTGGCATAGTTAATATTAATGTGCAATAGAAATTTATGAAGTTTTAATACAAGAAAAAATAAATCATATCACAAGATATTTATGTTACTAAACAAGAAAGGCCCAAGGGGGGGTATGATGGAGTCATGGTAAGAAAACCAATTGCAGTATCGATTGATACATCAAATGGAAAGCTTGAGGTTGAACTAGACCAAAATAAATTCCCCAAGAAGGGCATACAAATGAAGAAGGATTGTTAACAACCAAAATTTGCTTACCTTCCATGTCATCAGCTTTGTCATTCTTATATGCCATCATTTCACATTATTAGCACCACTTTGTCATCTCATCTCATCCATATGACCTCGAGGAAGTAATAAAATGCAAAAAATGAAAACTGGACCTCAAATTGGCCACCCTAGAAGGAGCTCACAACTTTTCCTCCAAAATCAACGACCATCGTCGCAACTTTTCCTCCGATAATCATGACCTTGTCCCAAAACTTGATTTTCATGAAGAGTTTGTTGTTTCCTGCTTCCCTAGTGAATAAGGGGCCAAAATTTGACACATACTTTGATGTGGTTCAAATTAGTTACATATCTAAGGCTCAAAAACCTAATTTCTCTACTAAGCAATCAAAGGAAATGGAGAATGTTCACATTGCTTCTAGATCCTTCTCATGACCCATCTTGTGCCTATAAAAAACCCTCAATATCACCATACCACACATACAATTTCCATATCAAACTCATGTTATCATGCTTCCAAAATTCTCATAGAACTAGAAGAAATCCATATCTTACTTTCTATGCCTAAAGGATATTACCATAGTGATGATTGGTTGGAAGTCGCAAGGTTACTAAGGAGACAAACATACCTTCCCTTGGATAATTGCATAGGCCCCGTTTCCTCTTCACCATGCTAAGGTGCTCATCTATGTAACACTTCTTTGTGGTAATAGAAAAAAACCATTCTTTGATTCATGATCATTGTCTTGGTACTCTTTCTGTGTAGTATGATAAAAGGGCGATGGTTGTATTTTGTTAGTTTAGTTTCAGTTTGTTTTGTTGTTTTGTTTTTTACTCATGTGAATCTATACCAAGGATTGCACAACCCCTTGGCTTATGCTTTTTCCACGTGTGGGTGATTGTTCACACGATACAGATTTTGGCGACCATATTGGGGAGGATCCATAATCCACTCTTGGTTGTGTTAGATCTCATTTTCCAACCGTAGTTTGAGTGATTATTTGCATGGATTTAGTTGTGTCTGTTGTTTATTTACTATTGTTGGAGTCGCAAGTAGGTTCCTTAGCCAAAACCATATCTTTTCAACCATTGTTGAAAGTGCATTCATCATTTATTTATTTATTTTGGGTATGAGTCATGCCTCTTAGGCCAAATTCCATGACCTAAGTCGCAACTTTTCACGTGACCTATTTTCAAAACCTCATTTTTTCGCATTTTGTAGCTAGTTTCACCTTCATCTTTTCCCAATCCGGTTTGTATTTTTGTTTTAGGTATTTTTATGTTTTGCTTTTATTGTTTCAACTTGATTTCTTGTTGTGTGGATGATTACTTCTCCTTTTAGACATTGTAGGTGAAGAAGAGATCAAAATATCCTAGTACTTGCCTCCTTCATGGTTCTTTTTGGGGTTTGTTTTTAGCTACATTTTTCTTCATATTTTAGCAATATTGATTTCCATATATACTTTGGTAATTGATTGTTTGGATTTGTTTGAAGCACCTTGATTTCTAGTTGAGAGCCTTTCATATTTTCTTTACATATCCATACTTTGATTAGCTACTTGTTTGCAAGCTTATTTGGAATTGTGAGTGGCTTGATTGTGATCTATTACTCAATAAGATATCATAGATTTATCTCAAGAAAAATGTCATTTTGTTTAGCATTGAAATTATCTCATTTCTCTCTTTATCATTGCACAAGCATTTGCATTTCCTTTTCGTTTACATTTGATAGTTGTACACGCCAATTTTTCACATACTCTCACACCTTAATTCAAAACATCACTTGGTTCATGACCTTAAGTGGAGACTAAAAATCAACCCTAATATAAACACACTAAATTCCTCACTTGAAAACCAAAAATAATTTTGTAGTTAGGTTAGGACTCTCGAGATAGGCATCCAAATCATTCCTCCTGGTCACTATACATCCGAGATATAGTGGATGACTTTTTAGGGAACCAAAATCTTCAAGTATTGTCAAACATGGTCATGACCAATTTATGGGTGAGCCCATCCTTTCAAGATGGTATGTGGTGAGACCGGAACTATAGGACTGATTGGAGCACCTTTCGCTTTTAGAAACCAAATATCATTTGGATCATTTCCTTCAAGATGAAGTTGTAAGAAACTCATCCTATGTGTCTGAGAACGAGGTAGCTTAGTGACCATTTAATTAAGCATTTTACCTAGAGGTGACCCTTGTAGGTGGAGGGGTACCTAAAGCATATAACAATTAGTAGAGGCTCTCTCTATAATTGTTCCATTCGATATTCACTCATTAGACCAATAAGACTTGAGACCCCTATTTATGTCTAGTGTTTAAAAGACTCGTTCATCTTTCTACTGCTTTTCTCCATTAGGGCTTGAGACCCCCATTGTTGAAAAGATTTGATGGGGATTTACTTTTATTTATTTTGCTTATTGTCTTTAAGGCTAGTGGGTCTTTTCTTTTTCTAGGGTGTTCTTTTCATTTTTATTCTCTTTTAAACACTTGATGCACCCATGTTGCACTCGTTATTTGATTTAGCACCATTTATAAAGTTGATATTATTTGATTTTAAATTTTTTTACAATGGCCTTGTGTTAGATATGCATTGTTGGATTGGTTATCTTAAATCCTGACACCATAGCTCCCCCAAGATACTCTCACAAACTTTAAGTTTGTCCCCCTTTCTATATTTTCTTGGGTCACACCATTGGCTCCATAAGCTTTGTTCCAATTTGACACCCATAATCTTCAACCAGTTACTGTTCTTAGTCATCGGATTCTGACTCCTCAAATCTCATATAACCATTGTCTCCCCCTTCTATCAACACCATGGTTGGTAGTATCCCCATTTCTTCTAGTATCCTTGTTTCTAGTGGCATTCTTATTTTCGATGGTGGAAACATCCCTCTCTTTCATGGAGGAACCATTGGTGGTGTTCCCACCGGTGGAGCCACTACCAACACCACTGTTGGTCCCTCTACCTATATCCTATTGTGAGTATTATGTTCATGGCTAGTCTCAACCTTCCATATTTGGAAAGACTAACTAATGATACTATCTGAAATGATCCTTCATGGCCTCAAATGTCCACCAAACTCCCCTTAGACATCCTCAAGTTAGAAGAGAAGGTAGGCGAGGATAGCCTAAAACCATATTATGTCCTTTCACTTATGGTGTTCATCCAATAACATCATAGATGATTCCATTCAGCTCCATTTGTTTAAAAGGACCTTTACTAGCGCCACTGCCAAGTGGTATATCGAGTAACCCCATGGGATGCATCCTTGTTTTGTATCCATAGCCTCCACTTTCTTGATGTTTTTCCAGTTACTTATCCGTTATGATGAGGAGTTGAGATCATGTTGTCATGTCATCATACCACATGTACCCATGTCATGGATCATATCCATGAGTGATGTCGACATAGGAGTATTTATAAGATTAAGATCGATTAGCTTATATTCTTAGATTAGTTCCTTAACTTTCTCCTGCATGTTATATCCAAGGGCATGGTCTTCGAGTGTTTGCAAACCAAATAAGAAGCTATCCTTAAGGCTTAGTAGTGCAATCTCATTTACACACAGTCAAGTTACCTATATAAGATAATACGATCATTAGTGATGCCCCTATAGGAGACCTCACCCGAAAGGACCCTTTAGGGGCATCCCATGCTACGAATGACGTTATCAGTTCTATTGCATCTCGTCCAAATCCATACATGTCTTACCCTCCCCCTTCAAGTGGTTACTTGTGTGGTAATCCCCTGAGTGTTGAGCGTCGTCATCAGGGAATTTCCACTGCATTGTATTATCCCTTGATCCCTCTTGCTCATCCTCACATATAGGAATGAGTACCTCCTACTCGACTCCTCTTCCATCCCCTCATGTTCATGGACCCTCCTGCAGTTTGCCATGTGTGGCGGTGATTCTACTAGCTAAGTGGATATTCCAACCATAAACCCTTATTATCCCTTTCTTGGCCCACCACCATCCCCTCCAGAGCAGCCACACCCTATGGCTCCCCCTTTTCCTCATGGAAAAATCTACGCACAACAGAATATGCCTGCCCAACCTATGCCCAATAACCAATAAGAGCAACCAAAAAATTCCAAGAAAAAGAACAAGGGGAAGAACAAAGGAAACAACCAATTCCAAGAAGGTGGGTGAAAACCCCCCAACCCTCCTAACAACACTATAGGTAACCTGAATCCCGCAAATCAGTATCCCAATAAATCTCCCAAGCAAGGTAATATCCCTCAGTTACAGACCAATCATCTGTGTTCCTTTTGTGGTGTCTACAGACATTACACTCACCATTGTCCCATCTAGTTAAGGCTCGCCAATTGTGGAATGAGGTCATCCAACATGAAGCGACTAATTCCCCATAAGAAAAACCTAATTTTGCTCCCCCACATCAAACCCAATCACAACCTATTGTCCTGCAAAACCTATTCCCATGACAACGGGTGATCACAACACAACCTATGGTCCTTTATCCCTCTTTACTATCATCTTTTGATCATCCTCATGATTCTTCTATCTAACATATACTTATGATGTCTAGTGATGTCAATATCTAAACTCGGCGTAACCAATATGGTTCATCTACTATATCTCTCATACTAATAAAGGGAAAGACTCCACACAAGTCAAAGAACCCTCATGCCCACCATTTCTATAATAGAGACTCTTTGGAACTATCTCACATAGCGTAAATCATTATTGTCCACCTTAAGTGTGATCAATCCTTCTGATGCTTACCTAATGACATTTGATATCGATCAAGTGGAGCCTTGGATCCTCTTTTAAGTAGCTTTTCATTTTTCAGTAACCATCAAGAACTTAGTTATTCATCATTGCATTATCGATGAAGGTGCCTCCACCTGCGTCATGTATACCCATGTATGGTAGAAGCTTGGTTCCCCCAAACTTATGTCATCCCTCATGATGTTTCATTCATACAATGGTCATGTTGCTCAATCTTGGGTTCTTCTACGAAACATCCTCATCCAATTGGTTGATAAAAGGGTCTTAATTGATATTGAGGTTGTTAATGCCCAATTAGATTACAACCTCCTCCTTAGGAGTAGGTATATGTATGTTATGCAAGCGGTCGTCTCCACAGTGTTCACAGTTATGATGTTCTCTCATGAAGGGAAGATTGTAAAGCTTAATCATCTAACCTATTGTGATCCCAAGGGGTCGGCTTGTCTAGATCATGTCGTACCTATGATTAACAGTAACTTAATAAGTCTTTCCATTCCCTTGTTTAAGAGTGTTGGTATGGGCGTTTTCTAAGATACTTCTTTGGTGGGGACGCCCCAAGCCCTACCTCCCCCACCATTGAAGGTGGATATATCAAACTTGTGCACTATCTCCTATGCGAATTTACCACCCAACATCAACCTTCGCCCTCTCCCGACCAGTTTTCAAGGAATATGTGGGGGGAAACACCTATTTATCAATTCTTGTTTCTATTTCCTCCTTCTGGAATAGTGAGTAATCTCATCATGTCTACGCTCAACCTTATGGGTTTGAAATTAGGCCTTCATGTTTGGTACCCTACTCCATCAAACCCCCCTCCCACACCACAGGTCATCTTAAATATTATGCAACCGATTGGTACTTCCAATGACCCACCCCCGAGGCTTATGAAGAAAACCACACCTACGACCCAACCTTCTACCAAAATTAAAGTTTGGGACAAATCCAAGATTGTGGCATCGTAATCTACTCTAAATCCAACCGCAAACCCTTCTCTCACGGCCATAGTAGGATCACCCACTCCCTACGTTGTGTGCAATTCCTTTGGTCACACCACCCTTCAGTGTCTAGAGTTGCTCGTCTTACACACTCATCTTCCAACTATAGAGGAGAAGGTCGATGAGGACACTCTAGTTGTTCACATCACTCTCCCTGATGCTAGTAAACAACGCAACAAGACATTTTGCACCAACCACCAATGTGCGTTATGTGGCATTTATGGAAACTATTCTTTATCATTGTATCAATCTCCCCAAATTTTGGTCCATTTGGCTGATTTGTGCCACCTCTCACTTGAGGCACAACTCACCACTATCGAGGAAGTACCCCTTCTCATGTCATCCTTTGAAGGGATGATATTTATTTATTACCTCTCGTCGAATAGCAAGACTTCCTATTCATCCTCACATATCATTACGGTTATGTCTACATAAATGAATCCCTCAGACCTATCCATCCAATCCTTTCGAAACGATGAGGAAATCCCATGTCCATAACATGGGGGAAATCCCATAAACATGCCTCCTTGTCATCGTCATCCTTGTCATTATTCAAGCCAATGATACTAGGGGTATTCCCCATGCAGGAGTCATCCCCCCTCATCATCTCACTGATGTTGTCTTCCACCATGGCTTTCTGCCTCATGGTACACCCCCCTCCAATTGCTAGTCAATGCCCTATTGGTGCCTCTCCAAGATCACATCCACATCGCATTGACACCTTTGGGTTGAGGGTTAGTATTGATTATCTTGAATGTGGGATAGGGGGCATGATCAATCATTTTGAACTTGCCCCATCACAACTACATCTATATTTTAATGAGCCCATAGCTTAGCCTAAAACATATGTGACCCATAGTAAAAAACCCCATGTTTATAGTATGGGGACACACCCTTAACCCTGCTTACTCACACACATGATCTTGGCCATTTCCCAAGGTCACACTTCACTTGTACATTTGGTTTCCTTTCTAGATTTACTTTTATCGTTGGGTATCGTTCCATGTGTGTAAGATCAAGTTGGGACAAGATCCTTTTATTTCAACATGAAACCACTCCTTAAAGGTATAGTTCCTCAAATTGGCATATAGGTATTATGCCTTTATAGAACATCATATGCATAATACTTATTCATCCCTTCTATCCATGTAGGACCCCCTCTATTCAGGTAAGTGGCCCAACCAAGCCACACTTGCATTTGCCCTTACTTGATAGTAGAGCCTCCCTTCCATGGGTTCCATCATGTAGTATCCCTCGACATTTTACACCTGTGTCGTTGTTCTTCCCATAGTATTGGGAGCCGATATAGTTTGTGATCTTGCACTTAGCTACATATTACTTTGTCATCATCACTCATTGGCCTACCATGGAATCCCAAACTCATGGCCTTCATGGCATTTTGATGTTTCATGTTGCACACTCATGATCCCACTGTTCCATCCATAATGCAAAAGTTACATTATGTTGCCACCATTCATCATCCTTTAAGGAGATTATCACAAATTCCTACCCCGCAATCAATTCCATCTACTATCATTCATTCATTCATTCATTTGGCTATCCATTGAACACTTGTCTCCTTGCCTCCCTTCCTTGTATTTCCTAGGTGGTCACCCACCTAGGTAACCATTACATAATGGTGCTTTTAAGGACCCCATTTTCTCAGGTGTTCACACATATGGGAATCCATTACATTTGAGTGTTATTTTGTGGTCTCTCTTCGGTGTCCATACATTGAGGAAACCATTCAAAACATCGCTCCTCAACACTCTCGCAGATTGTATATCATCTCATTTTGTGGAAGCATCCCTGGTCACCTTTATTTAGAGCATTCTATGATGAGTCACCCATGGAGTCATACTATTGTCATTCTCCCTCGTAGTCAACCTCAATACCTCCCACCCTCTTTTTCTCCATGAGTCCCACCATTGCAATAATTTCTCGGTACCCGAAGAGGCCAAGTCCAGAACACTTGACAAAGCAAGGATTCAAATGATGATGGATAGGAAATAGAATGACGGGTTAATTTTGGCTCCAAGAACGCATTTGAGTTTTTTATTTTCTTTGAACTTTTTGTGGCCTTTGATCTTTGTAGCTACTCTGGATTCGGTCTGGGAGGGCCTGGGATTCTATGCTAGTTGGAGGAGCTCGTGTCTCAACTGGATATGTTTTCATTGTAGATCTTTTTATTCTCTGAAGCCTTTGAAGTTTATGTGGATCCGGCTTCTGGGTGGGCCTGGTATCTCTACTCGGGAGGAGCTCTCCTTGATGCTTTCTAAAATTGTGAAGAGTTTCTCATCCTGAATAAATTCTTTGGCGGGGTCGGTTTGAAGAGGAGAAGCTTGGATTAGGCCGTGCCTTTGTCAATTCTTGGAGAGGTTTTGTAGCCTGACTCTGTCTGCCTCGGATCTTATCTTGGTGAAGGAGGCATTTCTTGGTGGGATTCTTGCTTTGGTGGATTGTCCTGTCTGAGATCGGCTCTGGTTCATGGGGGTGCTCTGGTGTTAGTTATTTTTTGTTGCTTTTGGATATAAGGCTGGTTTTCTTGGTGTCAGGCTCGACTCCTTGCCTTTGGTGGATTGATGTTGCAGCTCAGCTGGAAGTGGGTTGTTTGATTGGCACAGTTCTGAACGGTCTGACTCTTCTCTGGTAAGTAATTCTTGTGTCAGATCTTTCTCGTGTTGTGGAGGTTGGTGGAGCTCTCTCGGCCAGAGTTGGCCTCAGAGGTGGCTCTATTTGGCCTTGAGAATTCTGGTGCTTGAATTATTTGATTAACAGATCCATGGACTCTGGAGTGGACCCTCCTCTGCCTCTTCCTCCTGATCTCGAAGCATTCAAGAGATTGATTGCTTCCTGTGGGAAGAGGAAAGGGGGCCCCTCCCAAAAATTTGTCAAGAAAGTGGATATTCCTTCAGTCGAGTTACCTACTGATCGAATCTGTCGTTCGACACTAAATTTGGCAATACGTGGGCTCATCGGACAATTCACTGGCTTATGGCCCTCTCCAAAAGCTATTGATAGTTGGGTGCAGAGAAATTGGAGGCCTTTAGTCTCTGATGGGATTCAAAGCCATTTTGTAGGAAGAGGGTTTTATGTCTTTGTTTTTTATGCTACAGCAGATTGAGATCTTATTTTTCGGAATGACCCATACTTCATGGGACCTTAGGGGCTCTACTTAAAC
Organism: Pseudotsuga menziesii; assembly: GCA_001517045.1. Taxonomy (NCBI): domain Eukaryota; kingdom Viridiplantae; phylum Streptophyta; class Pinopsida; order Pinales; family Pinaceae; genus Pseudotsuga; species Pseudotsuga menziesii. Next base: position 51,774 of record LPNX010680592.1, read on the forward strand.
AAGTGGACTCCTGATTTCGATCCCTCTCAAGATGTCCCATCTACAGTCCCAGTTTGGGTGAGACTCTCGCATCTTCCTTTACACTGTTGGAGCTCAGACACCTTAGAATCCATAGGGAATAAGCTCAGTAAATACATTGACAGGCCTGATCGAAAAGAACAATTCTCATGTGCAAGAATCTGTGTAGAAGTAGACTTGGAGATTGGCCTGTCTAAGGCAATTAAGTTAACAGTTGCAGATTGGTCTCATATTCAGGAGCTGGATTATGAACAAATCTCGTTCAAATGTAGAATCTATCATGGCTACGGTCACTTTGCTCGGAATTGCAAAAAAAATTAGAAGAAGAAAAAGTAAATGAGAAAGAAGATCAGTGGATGCAAGTTCAAAAAGATGGAAATCAAAATCAGGGCTCTAGAAAGAAAGACAAAGAAAGTAAATTAACGACTAGTGACTCTGTTGTTGGCAAGCCCCATCCTGCACCTCAGGCTGTAAATCCTCCCAAAACATCTTCCAATCAATTTGATGTCCTTAGTTCTGATGTCCTTGAAGAAGGGGAAATGCAGCAACTCAATGGGGATGAGTTGGAAGTAATTCCAGTTCCTCATTCAGTTTCTCAGGAATAAGTAGACCCACTTTCTTTGGTTCCTCTCTGGGTTGGAGGGCCCTCCCATTCTTCCCCAATTGGTGAAAATCCCCCCCCTTCATATGCAGATATTTCCCACAAGAAGCAGCATGACAGTCCCAGTTCTTCTGATGATGATCCAATTTCCAAGAAGGGTGGCAGGAAATCTAAGAAGGAGATTCGGGAAGAAGAGGCTGAGAGGCTAAAGACTCAAGGTAGTCAGTCCACTATCGAAATGTCTTACAGAAGGAATAAGAGAACCAGACCTCCAAAGGGAGTGGGAACTCCCTCTCAATTGGGTAAGTAATGCAAATAACCTCTTGGAACTGTAGGGGATTGGGGAATCCTAACAAAGCGATCGCTGTGAAAGATTTAATGAGAATGGCCCCATCCGAAATCTTATTGCTCCAAGAGACAAAGATTGAGGAGGAAGCTCTCCTTCTCATTAGTAACAAAAATTGGAAACTAAATGATGACAAAGCTGTCAGTGCTTGAGGCACCTGTGGGGGATTAGCTACTCTATGGAGTGATGAGAAATTTCAGCTTAAAAATGTTTATGCTACCCAACACTGGATCTTCATAGAGCTCTTCCATCACTCCAGTAAGACTTCTTATGCTCTTTTTAATAACTATGTACCTGTTAATTACATAGAAAAATAAGATTGTTGGAAAATGTTATCAGACTTCCTCTCATTTTCCTCTCCTGTCAATATAAATTTAGCAGGTGATTTGAATATTACTTTAGCACCGAATGAAAAAAAGGAGGCTTGCGTGGCAAGGATCACATGTAGGATTATGTGGAAGATTTGATTCAAGCTTGGGACTTGATCGATTTAAAGCATAAGACTGGGCGTTTCACATGGTCCAATCACAGGGTGGGGGTCGCTAATATCTCAACCATACTTGATACATTCCTTGTTCATGGCACTCTGATGGACGGTAAAATCATTTCTTCAAAAATTCTTCCTAAGCTAACGTCAGACCATCACCCTATCTCTCTGTTGTTTTAGTTTGAAGAGAATATAGGCCCAATTCCGTTCATGTTCAACCCAATTTGGATTGAGCAAGTTGGGTTTTTGGATATTGTATCTCAGGTCTGGTCTCAATACATCGTTGGATCTCCTAGTTATGTTTTTGAGCAGAAATTGAAAAAAACAAAAGTTGCATTGAAGGAATGGGTAAAAGCCCCTCTCTCTACTCCAACGACTTGCAAAAAGGAAAGCGTGGATGAGTTAACTGAACTTCAAATCGGCATGGAAAAGTGTGAAATATCCTATACACTTCTAGCTTAGGAACAACTTGCCCAGTTCAAATCCACTAAATCTTTCAGGCATCAGGAGGAACAACTGAGGCTGAAATCTAGAAGTCTTTGGTTGTTGGCAGGGGATAATATTTCTGCTTACTTCCATTGCCAATGCAGAAATAGATTCTCTCGAAACCACATTTCAGAAATTTCTATTGGTGATGAGGTTCTCATCAAAGGGCAAGATCTTCTCAAACAGTTAGCTAGCAGCCACTTTCAACAATTGTTTCATGAAGATGGTCTATATGGGGATGAGGTGTCTTCTAAATTTCTGGATAACATCCCTTTCCTAGTCAGCCTTGAGGACAGTATAAATTTAATGAAACCTTTTTTGGAAAAAGAAATTGTTGAAGTCATTTGGGCTATGGAGTCTGACAAAGCTCCTGGCCCGAACGGTTTTTCAATACACTTTTACAAAGTCTTCTGGCCCATCATCAAGTCAGATATGATCCGTATGGTGTCTACCTTTCAAAAAAAGGTAAAGTTGGTGAGTGCACCAACTCTACTTTCTTAGCCCTCATTCCAAAGGAAGCTAATCCTTCCTCCTTTGATAGATTTCATCCTATTTCATTGTGCAATGCTTCCTATAAGATTATAGCCAAGCTATTAGCCAACAGATTTAAGCTCCTGCTAGGTAAGTTGATCTCTCCCTTATAGGGGGGTTTCGTTAAAGGCATGCATCTAGTGGATAATGTCATTCAAGTTCAAGAAGCCATACACTCAAGCTTCCAAAGAAAGGAGAAAGGTATGTTAATTAAGCTGGACATGAAGAATGCTTTTGATTGAGTAAAGCTCCCCTTCCTTTATGAGGTTCTGCTCTCATTTGGTTTTTGCCCCGAGTTTGTAAACTTGATCAAAGCTTGCATTGAAAAGCCTTGGATTGCACCTTTAGTTAATGGCAGACCCACTGATTTTTTCAAAACAACTAGAGGTCTACGTCAAGGTTTCCCAATGTCTCCTTTCCTATATATTTTGATGGTCGAATCACTCAGCCGTAAACTCATTATAGAAAAGGAAGTTGGGTATCTTCCAGGGATTAAGATTGCTAGGAGTGTGGACCCAATTAATCATGCTTTTTCACGAATGACTCTCTCCTTCTTGGAGGAGCCTCAATGAAGATTGCACGGGCCTTCCACGTTATCCTCAACAAATTATGCCACGCTTCAGGAGCATTGATTAACAAAACAAAAAGTGTTGTCTATGGATGGAATGTTGAATTTCCAGTAATACTTCGAATTCCAGATTTCTTGGGATTTCCTGGCTTTGTTAAGTAGGAGAAGATAAAGTATTTGGGACTCCCTTTAACTCTTGGTTCGTCCCCTCCCTCTTTGTGGCTTGAGGTGTTGGCAAAGTTAAAGGCAAATATTGCTTTTTGGGGTGGACAGTGGCTAACTAAAGCTGGGAAATTAATTTTGATCAATTCAGTCCTTACAACATTTCCCATTTTCCAATCTACCTTGTTTCTAGCCCCAAAATCTATCTCGGGCCAGATTTCTAAATTATTGAGAGATTTTCTATGGAGCGGAGGTAAAGGTGGCCAAAAAACGATGCACATAGTTAGCTGGGAAGTTATTAAGTGACCCCTTTCAGAAGGAGGATTAGAAATTCGTGATCCTGGGCTGACTAATTTGGCGTTGGGTGGCAAATTGATTTGGCAACTTTATAAGGATAAAAATCACCCATTCAGTAGGATTTTTAGGATGAAATACCTTAAGGGTAGATCTTTGAGGAATATTACTTTAGCTAACACTTCATCAGGCTCTTGTATCTAGAATTCCTGTAGAAAATGTTTTGAATCTTTCAATATTCAGTTATACCAAACCCCTGGCAATGGGAAGAAGATATATCTTTGGGAGGATAAAATCACTGGGAAGCCACCTCTTTCCAACGCCACCCAGCTTGCAGAAATTCAGAACTGGGCAAAAAACAAAGGTCTGCTCCGTCTTGTAGATATATGTTCCTGGGATAGAGATGGTAATTGGGTAGGTTGGTCACTGCTGGACCTTCCTGCTTGTCTCATCGCTCAAAAATTGGTGTTGTTCTCTTCTCTATCAAGCCTCGCTCATGTCCACCTTTCTCATCAGGATTGCTAGGGATGGGGCCCCGATGGATCATACTCAATAGCCAAAGGATTCAAGGCTTTGTATACAGCTCATTCCTCTTCCCTTCCTTTGGCAATTTGGAAATCGATTTGTTATTCTCGTTGTTTACCAAAGGTAAATTTCTTTTCTTGGTTATCTTTGCACAATAAAATTCTGACAAGAGACAACCTTTAGAAACGAGGTTTCAATGGCCCATTTCGCTGTTGTTTTTGCAAAGCAGCCTTGGAGACAACTGGCCATATTCTGGTAGATTGCGTCTTTTCAAAAAACATTTGGTCCTTAGTACTTCGTGGGGTTCAGATCACGATTCCTCCACAACAAATAGTTCTGGATTTTTACCTGGCATGGCACGATCGACGACCATCTAAATCTTCTGCTGCTGATTTGCACAAGATATGGCATTCAATTGTAAAAATAACGTGGTGGTCATTATTGTTAGCTCGAAATAACTCTATCTTCAGCGATCAGAGGCCAATTTCCCAGGTCGTGGCCATTAAATGTCTTTCGTTGTTTGTTGAATTATCTGGCCTTATGCTCTCTTCTTTGCCTATTACCTTATGGAGAAGTTCTAGCACTCAAGCTGTGGGAAATTTACTGAAGTGCTCTAAACCTGTCAGCTTTCCTTCTTAGAGGCTTCGTGGGAGTAATGAGGATTTTAAACTTTTTTGGATTAAATCCTCTTCAACTGTCATTTTCTTTGATGGAGCTTCCAAAGGAAATCTCAGAGTCTCAGGAGCTGGGGGCTTGGTCTACTCACTGGACATATTGTCTACTATCAGGTTCAGCTGGGGACTTGGAACACTGTCCAATAATCAGGCTAAAGGTTACAACCTTCTGTTGGCAAACCATCTGGTTTTGAAGAAGGGATATAAGTCAGTGCAAATATTTGGTGATTCGAAGATTTTGATAAAAGCCTTAAATTCAGCTAACAGGATAAATAATTCTGCCTTGAATATAATTTTGCAGAGAACCAGGATTTTATTGAAAGGCTTAGATAAGGCTGATTCTTTCCACATTCCACATCCTTCAGGATCAAAATCACCTTGTAGATGACTTGGCCAACAAAGCATGTCTTCTGCCTCAAGGTTTTCTCAGTATCAATGGGGAAGATAGTTATTTCCATCCTATCCCGTAATTCTATAGCATCCGAATATTGTTTAACTGGGTGATCCTCTCCCTTTTTGTAAATATTTGTTAAGTCCAAGGCCTTCCCGGAAATTGTAAATAGGTTGATTGGTTACGGCCAAAAGACCCGTAATTCTCTTTTTTTACATAAAATTACCCGTTCATGTTAAAAAATAAAAAAAATTCTCGGTACCCTTGTTCTGTCCCTCCCCTGATATCATCACAAGTTTCACATTTGTTGCCAGAGAAACCATGCTTTCATGCTCCAAATAAAGGAAGATAGAGTCCCCCACTCAGTTACCCTCACATCCCCCCATTTGTGTCTTAGTCCATTATTCATCTCTATTCGTTCCTTGGTCATAAGGAAACTTCATTGCTTTATTGGTCTCGGGTCTCCCTCTGTTGACATCAGTACATCCATTCCAGAGGATAGAACTAGAGGAACCCTGTACCTTGGCCACATAACCACCATTGATGGGTTCCCTTGGACCGACTGAGGGGAGACCTCAGTCTCCCTTAGCTTGGGTGTTTCTCACGTGCTCAACTTCATCTCATCATTGCACCATTAAGAATCATACAGGTTGATGGTTCTCTCATTTGGTTGGTTAAAGACCTCAAATATCCTCACCTCTAGTCATGTTGTCAGACTCTTTGGAAGCCCTTCAATCATATGCTTCTTATGGTATACAAGAAATGTTGGCGACAATGTTTGGAATCTCACCAATCATATGCTTCATACGGTATCTAGTTCCAATTGCAGCTGCTTAAACCTATTTGATTAAGGTATTCAATTGTTTGAGTCACCTGTGAGGAGTGACTTTACTATATCCCCCTTCCAGATCTTGGGCCCCTTTAGTTTCAGCAGGGCATCGATTACTAAGATTTTGCATTCCATTGGGATGCCATTGTTCTGGCATGTCTTCTCCTTATCAACCGTGGTTAGAGCACAATTATGTATCCATTATATCTTCAAATTGGGTCCCCCATTGACCCTCATTATGTATTCAAATTGGGTCCCTATTTGGCTCTTAAGATGTATAGTATCCAACAATTATACATGTATTAATAAAGCTCCTTTTGGTATAGATCCCGCTTTACATTGAGACATTGATATGGGAATGTATATGCTCACCTCATCCATATATTTGAGATTAGATGCAATTCATCCATTTTGAGTATTGTGTCTGCAGGTATGGGCCTTTGTAGTCCCTCTGAAGGGTGAGTTCCATCCGATGTGGTCTTTGTCTTCTCTATCACCACCACCCCTCATTTCTTGTAATTATGAAATTCCTATTGTATTTCGGCCATACGATGAGCTCCTAACCTCACACATTAAGGGGCAATTTATCAATAGCCAAATTTTTCTCACCTGCGATGTCATCAACTTTGCCATCCTTATACATCGTCATTTCACATTATTACCACCAATTTTCCATCTCATCTCATCCATGTGACCTTGAGGAAGTAATAAAATGCCATAAATGAAACTCAAACCTCAAATTGAGCATCCTAAAAGGAGGTCACAATCTTCCTCCAAAAATTAGCCACATAAGTCACAACTTTTCCCCTAATAAGCGGGACCTAGTCCCAAAACTTGATTTTCGTCAAAATTTTGTTATTTCCCTCTTCCTTAATGAAAGTGAAGTATGAACATGATACATTTAAACATATATTGATACATTTATTGCACGAAAGATCACATTATTTGTCCATCTTACCTCCAATTTTCAAGTTCAATCCCACGAGATAGAATTGCTTCATTTGATTGTAAATGCCAATAAGCTAACTTAACCATAAAATATTTCCAAATATGATCGTACATGTAGAATACCATGGTTTTTGGTGGTGTTGATGTTATTTAAGGAGCTCAATGGTTCACCACATATATTGGGACCATGGGATTAAACCTCCACAAAAACCTTGAACATGAGACACTTTTCATGTTCATATGAGATACATTTATAGACACACACCTTGCCATGGTTCAAGTTAGTTATGCATCTAGGGCTCGACGACCTAATTTCTCCATTGAGTAATTAAAGGAAATGGAGATTGTTCACATTGCTTCTAGACCCTTCTAATGACCATTGTGGTATGCCAAGGGTGCCTATAAAAAATCCCTTAAGGTCACCATTTCATACATACAATGTCCATACCACAATCATGTTGTCATGCTACAAAATTCTCCTAAAACTAAAATAAAACCATATCTTAGCTTCTACTTCACTTAAAGGATATTACCATTGTGAAATTTGGCTAGAAGTTGTGAGCTTACGAAGGAGACAAATGGAACTTCCCTTGGAAAGTTGCATAGGTCCATTTCTTATCCACTTAACCAAGGTGCTAATCTTTGTAGCACTTCTTTATGATGATAGAAAAAACCATTCTTTGATTAATCATACATTGTCTTGGTACTCTTTATGTGTAATGTGATTGAAGGATGACGATATTTTGTTAGTTTAGTTTCAATTTGTTTTTATTTATTATTTATTTTTACTCAGTTGAATCTATACCAAGGATTGCACATCCCCTTCGCATGTGATTTTTGCACTTATGGGTGATTATTCACACCATATAAGGATCTAAGGAGTTACATGGCTCCAAGAAGCCACAATTAAAAGAATCAAAGTAAAAATACCAATCGCTGAGATTTAGGTATATCACCACCCAAAGTAACACCAATTGTCGAGGTAAGGTCATGAGTGTCGATAAACTTACTATGAACGAAGTTGAAATTAGAAAAACAACCCATATGGAGGCACATGTAGAACTAAAAACAATGCATGGAGATATCAGAGTATCACAAGAACAATATGGAACCAAAGGAGCAAATATAATGAAGATCAAGGAGGCAGGGCCATAGTTGGATCCCATTTCCACATTTCATTAGAATGGATAGATGGCCATGCTTGGTACTATTTGACTACATTGCTTAGTAGATCATATTATATGGCTTCCGCCCATGTTTCAAGGATAAAACAAACAAAAGGGGATGAAATGTAATGTATAGACGAAGATAATATGGTGTACTCGAAGGAGGTACCCAAAGGGATAATTGATGTAACATGGTCATACTCATGGAATATGCCCACTGCATAGTTAGATGAAATCATATAGTAAAAACAAGTAGTTAAGAATAATCACGAGAAAGTATAAATACACGAGTATGATTGCATTGAGATATGTTGGATGTTATTTTATTGTAGCAAGCATGGTTTGTGAAGTGAATCATTCCATAAGAAGTATTTGATGGTGTTATCTTACCTTAAGGTTTATATTTACATTAATGTGTTCTTTATGGTGTGAATGAATTTTTGTATTTATGAAAGTAAGGATTTATTCTCAATCTTAAGGGTTATATTTTTATCCACCAAGGTTCACTGCATGACATTGTAGCTTAGAAGAACATGTTTCCTCCTTTAAGTTACAAATTCAAATTTGGAAGGGGGTAGGGTATGCATACCTTCGTAGACTAAGAAGTTAAATCACTACATGAAAGGGGTCCCTTGTACCACAAACAAGAGGATTTCATTCATCAATTTATTGTCTTGTTGGACAATAGCACTACAACTAGATTAATAATTTACTATAACGTTATATAGTTTAGAATGTAACATGTACTTAATAAATAAAGTAATTTAGTTAAAAAAAACTAAAACAATTATATTTTTGTATTAAAGAGGCTACGACCAAACCAAACACCATAGACGTACATTATTTGAGTAGGTTCACTACCACGTGTAGGTCTTTCACCCCTTTGTCAAAATGTAGGCAAGGGGAAATTCCAATGCTTTCTCTTAAATCTACTTTTTCTTCAAATCTATTACATACAAGAGTAAACTCTTACAAACCGATTGCCTAACTAGATACGATAACAATACATTATTTTCAGCTAGATTGAAGAACAATCCTCCCTTAGGAGCAAATCTAGAGAACTCTAATATCCCAAAGAAATATTAGTTTTTGTCTCTTTTTCTCCTCTTTCCTGATTTGATTTCATTCCCCCTATGAGGGGAGGGGAAGACTGAGGGAATTTCTTCAAACTACAACATGAGATGGAGATGTGGAAGAATCACACGAGTGAACTTGATGCATTAAAGTATTGAGCTTGAGATGCATCCCCCTTGAATGATTTTTTTTATTTGGAACAACTATTACCTCTTTTAGATCCTTTTCTTTTTTATTTGATTAATCTTTTGATACATTTGGCTTGGTCTTCTCAATGCTAATGTCCTCATTTATAGGGGTGTTTAATATCTTCTTTTTGGGTGAAATTTTATCCTATGGGGGGATGGATGTAACTTCTTCTTGTTTCTTGACACAATCATCTCCCTCCACTTCCTCCACATCCCCTAAAATTTCATACCGGATGGAGCTTAAGGGGATAAAATGTATCTCAAGATGAGAGGGAGGGGGTCCCACTTTCTTCTTTGAATATTAGCAACTACTTGGAAAGGACCCTAATCATCTTTAGGTGGGGCTTACGAGGGGGAGGAGCTAGATCTTTAGTACAAACTTTCAGAAAGTGATCATACTAATATTGTATTTAAAGAGAAGATGTTCATAATCTAAAGGTTGATAATGAGACCAATCATTTATTTGGAGTTGAATGGCTTCCAATAACCTTTTTTCCAAGTCTACCTCCATGCAAATGCATGCATAATAGAATAAATTAGTATGTGGTTCTTCAACTTCATTAAATTTTCCTAAGTTGTCTCCAATTTCCTACAATGTGATCTTGTCCCAAAAAATCAACGGAAGATAAGCAAGCAAATCCAAATTGGGGTAGAGGTTATTCTTGAACACGATTAAAGTTTAAAGACCACTTTGAAAGAAACATTCCTCTAGAGTCCAAGAAGTAAGGACTAGATGTGAAGTTAATATCTCTATCTTGCTTGAAGTCAAACAAGGATACGAAGAAACCTCTTCTGTTGGCAAAAAACTAATACCTTCCTTTCAACTTTGAAGTCCAATTTTCTTGAACCAACTAGTCAACTAAATTGGGGTTTGGTTAATGACTAATAAACTTGCCTACTAAGGCATTCTCTGCGTATGCTACAACATTATAATGAGCCAACTAAGATTTTAGTTTGAGAAAAAAGTTTTTTTTTTCCTTTTTTTTTTCTTCTGAAGTTCTGATATATTCCTCATGGATTTGCAATCTTCTTGAGACTAGGCCTTTTGTTTGCCTTGACAAAAAGAAAATCAAAAGCTTCCCCAACAATATCAAATGTGTCAAGTTCAGATGATAAATCAACATCTTGAGGGACATCCATGCTAGAACAAATAAAAAATTGTAAGAGAATCTTGAATCCATAGGAAGACCAAGCTGTTACAGAGCTAACATACATTGAGACACTATCTCGTGAACCTTAAAATCCAGAGAGAAAACAATCTTCATGGCTGAATTGAGCTAAGAGAGGCGTCAACTAGGGTTAAACACTAGCCACGAAAGAAATTCTCAAGCGTGACATCTTTTTTCTGTGAAAAATACTTATAAAGTTATTAAGACATAATAAACAATGATCATTATGAATTACAAATGGACATAGCCACCCTATCCTTTGTCAAAATTCTATAAATAAAGTGTCTTACATTTTAAATTATCTTCATTCACATTAAACATTATCTCTCTATACCAAGTAGGGTAAATCTCATCTCCCATACTATTGTAGATATAAGTATTTAAGCACAATGAATATGGTTGCTCCGGATATTAACCTACATTAATGTCTACATGCACTATAATGGCAATGTGATAGTACGATTGAGATCAATATGTAACAACAATGCTATAGCTTGTCCTCGTATATGACACAATGCACCTAAGAAATGCACAACATATAAAGTGGGATAACATTTTTTTTTTTCAAAGAGGAAAAATTATTCCTTGTTATTCATAAAAAATCAAAAGTAACAAAAACATTAACACAAATTACATTAATAAAGCGCCCTAAGATACAAAGTGAGATAAAAACTTGCAAATTCAAAGATGTCAAAAAAAAGAAATTTATGCTTAAATCTCTATACTATATGTATTTATATTGCTTCTTTGATTCTACTTACAATGTTGCTATCACATTTCATAGTAATATTGGGATTGAAAGAGAAAAAGTCCAATGTTAAAAACCTCACCCACGGGGCTCGCTCATCATCCTCCATTCCAAATATTCTTCATAGATTTTTTTGGGAGAGCATTCTTCTTATAATAATGCACCACCGGCTTGAACAAAAGTCTTCCACATCAATCTTGATTTTGATTTAAGGGTAAGTCAATTGAAGGGGGCAACACATGTTAGAAGGGGATAGGAATGGCAAGCTCCAAAACTCAATTAACTATTAAAATAAATCCATACTAATTCAGTTCATGTGAAGTTATTTAATTATTTATTTTTATTTTTATTTAAACTCGCAATGGGTTAGTCGGCGAACAGGCTGCCAAAATAGGCCACGTCATCTGAAGTAAATAAATGGAAGTATCGGCACATATCTGGATTCATATTTTTGGTTTGAAGCGAGCGACTGGCACGGGAGAGACGATGAACAGAGCAAAAAGAGATGTGGATGGCCTGGAATATTACACACGCATTGTTTATACAACTTGAGAGCCGAAGTTGGTACCAGCGGTGCTTAATTTCGATCTGATTTGCCTCTTTTCCAAGGGCCTTGGAACCTCTATTTTGGTTTTTTAAGGGGGTCTAATTACTAGCAGATTCTATCATAAGTTTCCTGTTAAATTTTACATTGTTTTAGTTGGTTTAGTAGCCATTCGAGGCAAAACGATCGAGTAGGCGCACTTTGTTCTCTGGAATGGATCGTTTAGTTGACTGAAGAAGAAGAATAACTGGGCTCTAACAAATTCTTTCTTGAGTGGGGTTTAACGGAAATTATATCTGATATTTTTGCTCCAAAAGGGTTATAGTATTTGTTGAAGTAAGATCAAAATTTTAGTGCAAGCGTAGCCGTAGCAGCCACACGATGAACGGCGTTGAGGATGTCGTTGATGACGTCCATGACTTGTCAGTGGAAGATGCAGCTATTCCCACGGCTACCGGATCGCCAAGGTAACTCACTACTTGTGCTTAGGTTTTTAATAATTATCTTCTGCAACAACAAAAGCCAAACCGCCATAAGTGTTTCGATTTTGGGCTGAAGATGAGAGTGTCGGTGATTGAACGCAGTGGCATAATTATTACTGGCGTGGAAGATGTTTTCTCTGACAAAGATTATGTGGACGACATTAGCCTTGTCAGCGGTGGATCAGAAAGGTACTTGAAGTAGTTATCTCTTTTAATTTTGTTTTTTAATATTTTTATAGGATGCTGTTTATTATCATTTGAGTGTGGCAAAGAATTCTTTCCCCAATCTGGGAAAATCACAATGTAATATAGAGAGCTCACAACATATATATTGTTTATTGTTCGAATCTATGAGATTTAATGGAATTTGCTTAATTTTGTTTTCGGAACTTTAATGGCACGCAAACTTTTCTTGAATTTCATTTGTTCTCCCCCTAAATCGAACATGAACATGAATCGGGTGGTTTTCTATCTTTATGATATTTATGCACTCTATCAAGCACTTCACTTCTCTACAGAGGCGATTTCCACTAGAAGGAACCTCTTCTCTCGAGGGCGGCTCAACCGCCTGCCACTATAACAATAGCAACGATATTTATTAAAGAAAGACACTTTTATATAGGGTTTGGTTGTTTATTAAAGAAAGGCATCTTGGCATTACATAAGAATAATTTCAATGAATTTCCTCTACCTGCAGTAGATTTATTGCTAATCTCCTATTAGGAGGCGCTGGTTCAAATTTAAAAGGTTCCAGTAGGAGGCGTTGGTTCAAATTTAAAAGGTTATTTTTTGAAAGCAAGAAGTGTATGCAAGATGAAGTTACCAATGGAAAGGGCGTTCTACCTTCCTTGACATAACATGGACCTGACTTATATTGTTGGGAACTTGGGAGGAAAATTTACAGGGAAATCATGTAGTATGAACCTAAATGTTAAAAGAGATTCTTTTTAATAGTCCTTAGAAATATAAGCTTACCATATTGTGCTCAGTTTTTGTCAAGATTTTCAAGATTTTCTTGTGGTAGTTGGGGGATTGGTTTTAAGTTTTACCATTTTAAATGCAACGGCGTAACAGAGTTCTGCATGGTAATGCGTCATTGAGGTGTACTCGTTGCTTGTTTTTCAAAAATTATTGCATGCCCATCCATTAGACATTTTTAGCAAAGGAAATTTCTAGAAGACTTGGGATAGAGGATTTTGTAGATTGCTCAAGGTATGGTACTTGCACTTCTTACTGGCTGATACACAATTCTTTTACATAGCATAATACTTACAAGACCGGGAACCATAGGATTGTCTCTCATTACTCTGCATGGATGAAGTTCTGCTTTCATCATTTTAGCGTTGCCAACAGGGCATCGACTTTAATATTTGAGCTTTTTGTACAACTTTGCACAAACAACTTCGTGAGGTGAACTTTGATGTGATGGACTATCGTTTAAATTTGAGGCATTGGGTTGATGTTGTCGATTGTAAATTGGCATTCAGGAGAGCCTAACTTTTCCTTCCTACATGCTTTGCGCTTTTTTAATGAAAATACCTGTCATCACTGTTATGTGATTCATAGCATTCATTTGATTGTTTTTGCTGCAAAATAGATGCGCATAGGCTTGGGATAGCTGGCCATCAGATTACGCCACATTCCAGTGGTCTTTTGGCCACTGTTCGGACTTTCCTGCTGGAATAGTTCAAACTCAGTAAATCAGCAATCTCATCATTCAGAAACTGCAATCCTAGATTAATTTGGCATCTCTGAATCAACCCAGCTCGTTAAAATTACGATTTAAACACTTGAAATAAACATTTCATTGATTTCATGTCTATTGGATTCTGGTAGATACAGGGTGATTTGAGTGTCCTGTATCAAACACCGATGAGCATATCCTAGTAGAGAGCTGATGCTTGATTTGCGATTCGGCATCATATTGTATGCATGGAAAGCTATATTTTTGGGAAGGTTGTTTCACTAAGTAGATTATTTATGTAAAATATTTGACTGAACTATTTCAGGAAAATGGAAAGTGCTATAAACTTGCAACATCCAAACTTCTTTTTCATTTGGTTGTGGGTGATTCTAAGTGACTAGTTGTTTCTCTGGAGCCTATCATATTTCATTTACTGACATATCTGTGAAATTTCCTCATGATAAAATCTATAGTAATTACTCAGAAAACCATAATGTACTGCAAGGCCAATGAAAGATAAAGAAAGCAGTTATTCCAGGTAGCGAATGGGTGTAATTGCAGTTCCAACCTGTTATAGGACAGTTCCATTCCTTTTGGACCATGAGAAATAAGGTATAAATAAAAGAACTTACAAATGCCTGGCGTAGGATGAATTCTATTAAGCTGTATGAATGAATTTGTGGAAAGAATTTCATACAGGGGATTTATCTTTCACATTTCAAATTATGGATCATGTTGGCCAAAATGTTATGGACAATGGATGCTTGAATCTTGATCAACATTTTAGTTTATATAGGATACCTTTTGGGGATTTTTCACATTGGAGTTAATTTAAGCACATTCAATAATGCCCATTTATGCTCTTTACACTCAATTCGATGTGTGCTGCTGTTGGACCCCCATGTTTGATCAGGTTTCTATTCATTAGGCAGAATAGTTCAATTTATCCATTCCAACATGGATGATAGATTTAGTAGTAGGCTTCCTTAGAATCAAGGATTGTAAAAGAGTTTCATCAAACTCCCACTGCTGCATGAGAAACTGGGCCAACTGATGACACTTGAAGCACCCCTTTCCCTTAGGTATAACTGTTAACGACATAATATTCTTAATTACTTTAAGGTTATTCTTTTGTTTTAAATTTTAATATTACAATACACTCTTCACTTGGTTATTCTACCTTTTTCTCTTTGACAATTGTAGCACTTTTTATCTTTTATAAATCTACCTTAAGTTTATATGTGGGACGGTGTTAACTATTTGTGATTCTTGGTTGTTGGTTGCCTCTTAAGTGGTTGTATTATATTTCATTATGGTATACTTGTAACTTTAAGTTTCATTATTTTTTCTTTTTTGGTTGTGATAATAATGACAAATATATTCATTGCAAAATCCTAACTTACAAAGAAAACATCTAAATTCCATTTACAAGATAAAAGAGTTGTATGCTGCCAGCGGCATAGAAAACTGAGTTTTAGATTAGTATTTTTTACACTGCATTTTTCATGCTGCTTGATCACAATAAGCATTATGAACAGGGTTGGAAGTTGGAACTCCTGTGATCCATATGTTTTTCTGTTTGTGCACAACTAACTATATATAATCTATCAAAATTCAGTGAAGATAAGAGTTGTAGCTATGGATATGCTAGCTGTCAAGGGAGAAGAGCAACGATGGAGGATTTTTATGATGCAAAAATATCAAAGATTGATGATCACATGGTCGGCTTTTTTGGGGTTTTTGATGGTATGTTTCCATTAAGGACTTTCTTTGTTCTATTTATACTGTACATGGGCTGATTTGACATTTTATTTCTATGAAAATGTTTTTAAATGGTGATGAGAATATTGAAACTTGAATCAAAACCAATTTTTCCTCTTTTCATGTTCTGAGATTTTTTGCTGTGGTTTGTTTGCCCTAGGCCATGGTGGGTCTCGTGCTGCTCAGTATCTGAAGCAACATCTTTTTGATAACTTGACAAGCCACCCCAAATTTATGACGGACACCAAGTTGGCCATAAGTGCGTGCAGGTTTCGAACGCCTCCTGGCTATGAGTTTCCTTATTGATTTTATAATATTCAAATTGGATTCTTCATAATCAATCCCTTGCACTCTAATTCTTCTCTGAAATTTAAAATTTCAGCTGAAATCTATCAGCAAACTGACGCTGAATTCTTGAAGGCTTCAAGTAGTATTTACAGAGATGATGGGTCAACAGCGTCAACTGCTGTGCTAGTTGGTCACAATCTGTATGTTGCCAATGTTGGAGATTCTCGAGCAGTTATGTCAAAAGCAGGCGAAGGTGAAGTATCACAGATGCTTTATTCATATGCTACTGTCTGTAATAGCTTCATTTCAACAAGTTGCTTTTGTATTTTGGTATGAAATCTCTGCCTATTAGCTTCTCTGCACAGGCTATAATTGACTTTGATCAGAATACAAATAAGGACACTGTACTGTTATTGGTGTTAGTTCAGAGAATGTTGCAAATACCTCTGAATTCTCCTGATATTTCCAAGATTTTCATGTTTTTCAGGTTGCTGATATTTTTGAGACTTTCATAGTTTTTCAGGTTGCTGATATTTCCGGGAATTTCTGAGTTTTCAGGTCCAAGTCTATGCTTGCCAATATTTTATTTTCAGACCCTTGGGGATATATTCCCCAAAATGATAGTTGGAACATTGCATGAGACCCCCCTAATGACCAGTTTGTTTTCCTTTAGAATAAGCATCTTCCTGAACGATCGAAACTTATTCTTGTATAGTGCTTTGATGAGTATGTTTGCTATAGCTGATTTCCAATTTTGCAATATAACCAATGTTCCACCAAGTTTCCAAGACATGGGAGCGCAGGAGCAGGGAAACACATGGGGACGTGTGGAGACCACCCCCAAATTTTGGGAAAATTCATGTGAGACTGGGGGACGTCGGGGTCCCTGACATAGAGGGCCTTGTCTTCAAAATTATTAAAAATATATATATATCCAAACATATTAAAATAACAATGCTTCATCCCATCACCATTTGAATATTAAATACTAAATTTATCATTGTGCAAGCTGCAATGCAAACACGATTGTCAATATGATTTATCATATTTCAGTATTTGAATTTTATATATTGGGATCTTATTCATCAATAGCACCTTGTGCCCCCCCTTCTCTAGGCTCTGCCCTTGCATCTACCTCGAATTTCGAAGTTGATCCTCCAAGGACATTAATCAATACCCTACAATTTTGATGAAACCTCCTAATATAAGCTTTAAAATGTAGAAAATTCAAAAGAGCTTCCCATGCTTGATAAATGAGTCTGCTTGAGCGAAGGGTACATTATTATTAAGGTCGTGATAGAGGAGTTCAACAATCAACACCACCAACATCAAGGTGTTCAAATTTAACATGTGTATGATATTTTAAAAATTTGCAGACTGTAATGGAGATAGTACTTGATATTTCAACAGCAGTAAAACATTTGCAGCAGTAAAACATCATCCACACAATAGAACACAATAGTTTTCACGAGGAAACGTTTTAAGGACAAAAACCCCAAAGCATTAATAATTCATCCTCTAAATGAAATGACTGAGTTTGTACATGAGCAGAGATAATTACATCAATTTGTTCACAGAACTTGGAGATGAATGTAGATAAAGATCAACCAAGCTTTCACAACCTGTGTTCTTCTAATCTGAGGAAGCCCTACTGCTGCCATCATGGACTGTAATTACCTTGCTGCTGCCAGGTGGACTGCTGCTGTGTACCTGCGTTGGCTGTTGATGGCCTGCTGCTGCCTTCATGGGCTGTTGGCAGCTGCTACCAAGGTCTGTTGGTAGCCTGCTGCTACCCCAGACTCCTCACCATGAACTCTGCTGCCACCACCGTGACTGCTGCTACCACCACCGTGACTGTTGTGGATGTAGGACAGGGCTCGGGTGCAAGTAGAAGACCCTAGCAGAGTGCTGTAGAAGACCCTAGCTGATTAGGGTTATGTGGAAGGTAACAACAAAGAAGGAAGAGGAAGTGTAAGTGCTGCAATGATCAATCTTCTTCACGAGTTTGAACTAGCAGAGATAAAATCATGAATTGACTTTTGGAGCAGTAATGATCTTGGATGATGATGAAATGATTATAACTCTTCTTTATTTATAGTCCATCAAACATAAGGTGTTTCCACATAATTAGGAGGCTGGCCTTTGGGATTTTATTCTTTTTCAACTTTGACCATTAACTTTTAATCTTTTGTGGTCCATTGGTCTTTTGGTCTTTGTCTTTGAGACACTTTGGACCTCCATTTGATGGTCACTTGGACCAATACAAGTTGTGCTAGGGTTTCTTGGTCCTTCAAGTGATTTTGTGACCACAACAAGTCATCTCAAGAGTTCTTCAAGGTACCCATGGTCCATTCATGCTCAGTCAAAGTGCATCTTCTTAAATAAGGAGGGTTATTAAATGCTTTATCTTGTTCTCCTTGTTGCCACCAAGATCAAGTGCTAGGTCTCTCAACCAGGGGTAGCTAGTCCTTGGAGGTCTCATAGCCCATAGATCAAGGAGAGGAGTGTATTACTTGCCAAGACCTAGTCTAGGGCTTATCGTGATGACCTGGTAATTGACCAAGTGCCTCAGCCCTAGGCTGCATCAGATGACTCAATGTCGATTACTTGGTAACTGATCAGGTGCCTCCATTCTCCCAGAGAATGGCCCTCAACCCTAGGCTGAGGTCCCAATCCCAGATTGGGTTAATTTCCTGGGAATTGACCATGTGCCTCCATTCTCCCAGAGAATGGCCCTCAGCCCCAGGTTGAGGTCCAAGTCCCATACTGGGTTAATTTCCTGGTAACTGACCAGGTGCCTCCATTCTCTCCATTCTCCCAGACAATGGCCCTCGATGCTGCTTAGGAAAAATCAACACAAGGTACATAGAGGGGTTGATGTGCTTGATTAAATTCCAATTCCATACTCTCATACATGATAGAATCCAGTGAAAATGTAGCAATACTGAAATCCCGAATACTGTTAAGCTTGTAAAATTCTGAATGGTATCTAAAATTCTACTTTTTGCATATGAAGTCTAATGAGGTTGGAACTGTTCTTAAACATCATGAAACAATTAATGGTAATGTTAATAATTTAAGTAAAATGATAGAAATGAAAGATAAGGAGAATGCCTATCATATACCTCAGTAGATACCAGAGTTTTAAATCAGACATACTAAATCAGAAATCAGGTTCTATGTAAGTAATTTTTTTGTTGTATACAAATTTAAAAAAAAAATAGGAGCGGGCATCTAGGCATCCCACTTTTCCGGAGGCGGGGTCTAGATGTTCCCCTTTTTGCGAAACGTCTCACCATGCATCTCCCAAAGTTTCACCAAATTGGGGATGTGGGGAAATGTTTCCCTAGGTGCCCCCATGTCTTAGGGGCATGCCCCCATGTAACACAATATAGCACTTCAATCTCTTCGTTCTATACTTGCTTTTTAATGTTGTGAGGATGGATCTGAATATGTTTGGCTTTGGCATAAAACTCTTTGTTGTCACAAAAGTGATGTGTGGTTTGAGTTTTTGGAAGTAGATATCACTAAGAATCCTCTTCAGCGATATTGCTTCTTAGGTTGCATTGACTGATGCTTTGTACTTTGCTTCCATGGAGGACAATGCAAATGGTATTGGCTTCTTACTAACTTGTGAACTATGGTTACGAAATATGGCTGTATTTGGGCTTTGGGGTATGGTATTTTTGGTATCCATCTAAGAAACCGGACACGCTAGGTTTGGGCTACATGTCCCGTGTCCCCGTGTCGAACACGGACATGCTGACAGAGCGTGTTCGATGCGTCTCTGCAGCGTGTCCCATGACTGTCACTACGTGTCCCAAAAACAAGACACTCAATCCGAAAAAAATATTGCTGGACCCTCTTTAGAAACGAATTTTCACTTGTATTTTGCCATTTGCAAATGTTGGGAGAGCTCAGAGTGGTTTTTTTTGGCAGGTGAAGAAGATTTGAAGGCTTGATTCTGATTTATATTGAATATTTGTACAAATTTGGAGCTATATGTCTATATTTTTAAATTTTAATATATATAATTTTTTTTAAATATATATATATATATATATATATANGTGTCTCGTGTCCCCGTGTCAGGTGACTTAGGTATCCATATATGCTAACTATCCCATGATCAACGCCCAAGCCCATACCAAGATGAGTAACCTGTGGGAGGTTTCTTTAATTGATTCAACCTCCCTAGTTTGAATGATTGAGCCCATTCAACATGAACTTATCTGTTTGCACACATTTAAGACCACATTGCATCATTCCCTTCACATACCTTCCTTGTCCCTGTACACAAGTTGATAACATTCACCCCTGTTTCAATAGGAGTTACTGCTAATTTGCAATAGCCATGTTAAACCTTTTTAAGTACCTCTCTCTCTCTTTTCCCTTTATCTGGAGAAATAATTCCCCATACCCTCACACAGTTAATTGAAGAATGAAGAAGCTGGTGCCATTTCACAAAATTTCCCCTCTTTCTCAGATTTCCGGATGGAGGGTGGTATATACTGCCAGCTGCTACATCCGCAATAGCTTCTGGTAACACCTCAGGAAAACAGGTTATGGATCACCTTTTTAGTATCTCTTGTGCATATTTAGTTCAGGACAGGCAAATGTTGTCATCCTTCCATTGTACTTCCTCTCCTAAATATAATGATGCTAAATTTGTCATTTCAAAGGTTTTATGCAACAGACAGTTTAGCTCCTCAATCGTCTGTGTTGTATATGTAATAATGAGGTCAGCCATATATATTTGGTTTTCATGGGCTATCTTTTAAATCCATTTTTGCTCTAAAGTGCATACCAGGGCTCTAGGAGTTTGTTTCGTCCTATACAAACACCTTTTTCATTCTACACGCTAGTTGCTCTTTCCTTCTTGTACAAAGCCTTGGGTTTGCTTGATATACATTTCCTCTTGCAAAATTCTGTTTAAGAAGGTACATTTTGGCATCCATTTGAACTACTTAAATTGTGCTGCCATGGCTATTTCTATTTAAGAAGGCACATTTTGACATCTATCTGATGAACAAACCACTTAAATTGGGTTGCTATAGCTAACATAGTAACAACAATCTGATGGTACCTATCTTAGACATAAGTACACAGTTTGCTTCAAATCAATTCCCTTTTCAGTGCAAAACCTTGCTTTGTGATTGACAATCAAACCATCTACTTTTGTGTAGACATTTTTGAAACTTGCATTTTTTTGCCTTAAGCAATTGCAAGCTCCTAATTTTGAAATGTTTTTATAATATGATATTTTTTTTACATTGCTCTTTACCATTCTCCCTGTCCATTTGATTTCTTTTTATAATATGATAATTTTTTTGACATTGCTCTTTACCATTCTCTCTGTCCATTTGCATCTTCAATCGAAACAGGTGCATACAAATTTAAATTGTGCCCATCAAAGTAATGCTTATTTGGTGCAAAGCAGATTGTTGTAACCTCCATCTCTTATTTTTCTTTAGTTTTAGGTAGTTTCTACAGCTGTGGGTCCCTCAATTTTTGCAAATGCCAGTTCAGAACATCCTTGGGTTTCTCCTTGGGGCCTGATTTTTCTGTTCCTATCAAATCTAACCCTCTAGATATCGAGATTTATTCCAATTTTAACAAGGAATGGAATCCGACTTCCCAAGAAAAATAAACAGGATGATCTGACTCAAATAGGGGAAATCTGCCCTCTAATGTTTTGCACAATTGCTATAATTGTCATTCAGTTTCTCTTATGGGCATTAACACACTACCATACCGCTCATATGCTTGCCCCTTCCCATCTTGGGGAAAACATGAAAGATGTACCGTTGTCTTTGTGGTGTTTTTGAAACAATCACATGATATACAGAGATAAATGATGCGAGAAACTAGGAATTATAATGCAAATTAACTAAACAAAGGAAATAGATAAGAGATATGTTGCAGAAATAACCCTTGTATTATGATAATCAATTCAGGAAGCAATGTTCACTAGCCTTGTAATGTTGGAAGACCTTTAACTTGAGCAGAGCTCCAATACAACAACTCTTGACAAAACAATCCATAGCCTCCCAGCTCTTTAAATAAGCTTTCAGTATCCCAAATCCTAACTATTTGACTTGGTCCTATAATTAACGACATGGCAACGTTACTTGATTAATTCTAAAGTAAGGGGGATTAGGGTGGGACCCTAACAGTCTTGTACCTTTGGATAGAGATTGAAGCCTGGCTCTTGATCTATGGGGGCAAACTGTTTAATTCTGCAGGGATTCGGAATGCTCCTCACAAGATCACAGATGAGGCAAGCTACATTGTGAAAACCTTGAAATCCACTGTTGTTTGAATACTGATATCGAGATGGACACCAAGGTGGTGTCAGTGATGATTTTGGACTCGTGGATTTTTGTAAAGGAATGCAATCATTTTCAATAACATGATTTTAAGTGTGTGTTAGCGGCCATCTATATTGTAGAATTGCAATTTCAGTAGGTGATAGGGTGTACCCCTGTGGTTGTCCTAAGTGTCTCGAGTCAACTTGAGGATTACAACCAGAAAGGTAGTCATCAGTGATGAACGACAAACTGTGATGGCAACCTGGTCGAGTGATGAACGACAAACTGTGATGGCATTAAACTCAAGAGTGAAAGCAGTGATATGCAATGTAGCAATGCAAAAATCAAAACATATAATTTTTTGGGAAACCCTTAAAGGGATGGCTAGAAAAAGATTGAGAGGAAGTCGTGTGGCTTCAACATAAAGTCACAGCGGGGTTAGAAAGGTACTTCGAGCCTATAAATACTGCAACATGGGTACTAATGAGACAATGAAGGTACTAACTAGTGCACCCATGTTTGGTGGGCTCTACCACTCAAGTTATGACTTTTAATAAAAGAGGGTAAACGTTGCAACTTGGTCACGTGGATCCTAAGATGAAATGAAACAGATAATGATAAATGCACAATGAAAGGTGGAAGAAATCCTATGCTATTGGTCAATTTTGAATTCATATTTTTGTTAAGACAGAACCATTGTGGATCAAAATAAATGGTTTTGAAGTTTTGAAGCTTCTCCTATAAATGGTTGTGTATGATGTGGACACTCATTTGTATCTCCTTTGAGGATAAGGGTTTTGAAATATAGTGACAAATTCAATAGAAGTAATGGTGAGTGATAAGCGAGCATGCATAATCGGTAAGCGATGAATGGCAAACCGCGATGGCATGAATCTCAAGAGCGAAACCAACGATAGAGAGCGAAACCAACGATATGCAATGTAGTAATGCAAAAATCAAAACATATAATTTTTTGGGAGACCCTTAAAAGGATGGCTAGAAAAATATTGAGAGGAAGTCATGTGGCTTTAACATAAAGTCACAGCGGGGTTAGAAAGGTACTTCGAGACTATAAATACTGCAACATGGGTACTAATGAGACAATGAAGGTACTAACTAGTGCACCCATGTTTGGTGCGCTCTACCACTCAAGTTATGACTTTTAATAAAAGAGGGTAAACGTTGCAACCTGGTCAAGTGGATCCTAAGGTGAAATGAAACAGATAATGATAATGCACAATGGAAGGTGGAAGAAATCCTATGCTATTGGTCAATTTTGAGTTCATATTTTTGTTAAGACAGAACCATTGTGGATCAAAATAAATGGTTTTGAAGTTTTGAAGCTTCTCCTTCAAATGGTTGTGTATGATGTGGACACTCATTTGTATCTCCTTTGAGGATAAGGGTTTTGAAATGTAGTTACAAATTCAATAGAAGTAATGGTGAGTGACAAGCGAGCATGCATAAGTGATAAGTGATGAATGGCAAACTGCGATGGCATGAATCTCAAGAGCGAAAGCAACGATATGCAATGTAGCAATGCAAAAATCAAAACATATAATTTTTTGGGAGATCCTTAAAAGATTGAGAGGAAGTCATGTGGCTTCAACATAAAGTTATAGTGGGGTTAGAAAGGTACTCCGAGCCTATAAATACTGCAACATGGGTACTAATGAGACAATGAAGGTACTAACTAGTGCACCCATGTGTGGTGGGCTCTACCACTCAAGTTATGACTTTTAATAAAAGAGGGTTAATGTTGCAACCTGGTCGAGTGGATTCTAAGGTGAAATGAAACAGATAATGACAATGCACAATGAAAGGTGGAAGAAATCCTATGCTATATGTCAAATTTGAGTTCATATTTTTGTTAAGACAGAACCATTTTGGATCAAAATAATTGGTTTCAAAGTTTTGAAGCTTCTCCTATAAATGTTTGTGTACGATGTGGTCACTCATTTGTGTCTCCTTTGAGGATAAGGGTTTTGAAATGTAGTGACAAATTCAATATAGGTAATGGTGAGTTACAAGCGAGCATGCATAAGCAATAAGCGATGAATGGTAAACTGCTATGGCATGAAACTCAAGAGCGATAGCAACGATATGCAATGTAGCAATGCAAAAATCAAAACATATAATTTTTTGGGAGACCCTTAAAAGGATGGCTAGAAAAAGATTGAGAGGAAGTCATTTGGCTTTAACATAAAGTCACATCGGGGTTAGAAAGGTACTCCGAGCCTATAAATATTGCAACATGGGTACTAATGAGAAAATGAAGGTACTAACTAGTGCATCCATGTTTGGTGGGCCCTACCACTCAAGTTATGATTTTTAATAAAAGAGGGTTAATGTTGAACTTCGTCGAGGGTTTACGTTGAACTATAGGAAAGTGGGTAAATAGCTAATAAATTCATGTCAAAACCACAAAATTACCATTTCATTCCAAACTTTCACCACAAGCTACCTTGGAGTTCAACACACCTACAATTTTCAACCGAAGATTGTGGGGCGATCGAGCAACCATGTCTGATTTTTCCACTGTTAGGTTCTTCCTCTTACTCCTCTCTTTTCTTCTTCATGTTTGGCACGTGTATTCGGGCCTAATTCGCCTTTCCTTCACAGTAGGCGCCTTGTCATTATTGGTCAGTTATGACCTTAATTATAATTATATGGTCAACTAAGATCTTAATTGTAACCTTTTTTGTTAATTATACTAAGGAGGCCTGTTTTAGAGATGATTTCTTTTGTCTTGTGGATTTGATAAATTATTAAAGGGGGTTGCCTCAAAGGGGCTTCTTCTTATTCATCTCTTCATATCATTATCAAGGCGTATGGTTATTCTTTTGTTTTATTTTTATGCTAATTTGGTAATTTGGTGTTTAACATTTGGTATTAGAGGCATTTTCGCTATTTTTTTATTGGAGATGTTTTAAATGGCCAAATTTTGAGACTTAGAAGACATAACAAAGAACCTTTGGTGAAATTTTCAAGTTAGTTTATTATAAGTTTGGAGTTATAGTTTATGGAAGTTAGACTATTTGACTAGCCCACAAACTAGTCTCAAATAGGTGTTTTGGGTAAAATTTGTATCTAAAGCTTGAGAGCTCCAAATTGAGTGTCACCTGTTGCATCAGAAAGAAGACAAACCATAGGGTTTGTGGAAAAAATTTTAGAAGTAGGAAAGACAAATCAAACACATGTAAGGTTAGACATGTTTTTCTTGAAAGCTATGTTGCACGAAACTCCTAAAATGCCCATGTATCGGCATCAAAAACTCATAGAAACTTGGTAACTTCCAATTTTTTTTTTTTGGGAAACCTCCAAGGTCCCATGAGTAACTTGGAACCCATAGGAAATCTAAAAGTCCCTAGTTTATGGAAATATAAACAATTTAACCTCTAAATCGTTTATAAACCTACATACAAATTAACTTCTCATTCTTATTTTATTGTGAGATAATTTAAAAAAATTATATATATATATATATATACCGTCCCTGACGTACACATTTTGGGCGGGTCATGTTTCCAAGCATTCTTGTTTTCGAAACTTGTACATGTTTCCACGTTTCGTGCAACTTAGCTTGAAAGGCACAAAAATAAAAAGTTTTGGGAAAGTCCATAACTTTTTCTTGGCACATCAGAATTTGGTCAAACCTATGGCATTGCATAGAAGATTAGGCTACTACAAGGTGAAATCTCAAACTCGAGGGGGGCCAAAATTTCAGAGATAATTGAGGTGTAAGGTTGGTTAGCAAGACAACCTACAAACCAAGGTTTTTAAAGGTACGTTAACTTGGAACTTCATAACTTTTGATTGAAATATCTATTTTGGGTGTTTCAAAAGGTGTGATAAAGAGGAAATAAAAGATAATTGTAGGTAACATTATTTTGTGCTCACATGGCAAAGGGTTCTACAAATATTTCTACACCAATTAAACCTCCAAAAAGCTCAACCATCACTCATGAATAAAATGAAAGCATATATGATCAACTATACAATTTGGAGGACAAAGTAAAGGAATTGAGTGATAGGTCAGGGACGCATGTTTAATTGCTTATCACAAAAAGTGATATAGAAAGTGAATTGAGAAAGATGGCTAGTAAAGAGGATCTTGAAGAAACAAAGGGCCTGATTATAAATAAGCTGAGACATCTCATTACTCATATTTCATCTCCTCAAGAAGAGGATAAGGAGAACAAGAGGGACTTCTCCTAGTAACATATTTTGATAAGATAAAAGATAATATATAATTTTATTAATGTCCAACAAATGACCACTAAATTAGGTCAAAGGGACTACTGGGTACTGTTGTTGCCTTTCACACATCTAGGTTACGTGGCATAAATCTTCAAGCCACTCGGTGTGTCCTTGGGGGCAAGTCTTGAGTCAAGGCTGTCACCTTGTTCTTGACTCCTCTGTTTAGGCTCAACTCTTAACGAAGCCAAGGGGGGTAGACCCTATTAAGTTACTAAGGCAAAATTATTTAGTATGATGATGGTATTAAAGAGTAAATTTTTTAGGAGTTTCGATTTGACAATTGTAAACAACAAATAATATGATGAGATAATCACAAGTAAGCACGAAAATGACACCCAATCACATATAGATTAAAAGAAATAAATAGTTGACCAGTGCCTTGAAAATGGAGTCGAAAAACAATTAAGAGTGCTTGCAAGTGCTGGAATGAATGTTGTGCAATTGTATCTTGGTTAATTTTAGATTAATGTAAGAAGATGAGTAATTTAACTTAGGTGAGGGGACTCCAGATATACCCAGGGGGTACTTGAAGTATGTCCAAAACTAAACCGTCACGGCTACTCGCAAGGAATATGTGGGCTGAATGGAGTCTCTGAGGTTGTTGTTCATAATGCACCCAAAGGTGTAACAGAGATCGACGCCCTGAGGTCACTTTTCAGGAGTTCTCACTTCCTTTGGGTTTTTTGCCATTGTAATGGTTTGATCGAGGCGTTGGATTTTCGCCTGATGGTTTGTCAATATGGGGAGAGTGAATCCCAATTATTCTAGTCACTCAAGTGCTTTTGATGCAGCTTGACTGATTGGACGAATCGCAGCCAAGTACAGAGCATACACACTGGAGTCTTTGTTATTTTTAGTAAATTTTAAAATAGGTGTTCTTGTTAAAAAGAAAACCCTCTAGGAACCTCTTTCGATCCAAGTGGATTTCAATCGGGGAATCAAGGAGGGGTTAATTTTATTATGACTAACGAAACAATTGATGAAAAAGGAATCAAAGATACACAACACCGGTTTTCTAATTAGTCCTACTACGCATCTCTTTCCCCTTGCGGGTCAATTGGAAGTCGTGGGGTAAAGTAGTATGATTACTTTTGAAATTAAAATATGGAATAATGCAAAATTATATCAAAGTATACAATCCTGCATGTCAGTACTAAACTAGAGCAGAAAAAAGGGAAAAATGCAAAAAGTGAAACGGATGCATACCCCCCCCTGGGGAAATGGGGAGCGGGCTCGAAAGAGCCTTCTCAAAAAATATTTTCTTTTATTATTATTGGTTACAATATCAGCAAACTGAAATATCAGAAACTTCTTGGTCCTTATATGGTATGAAACCAAGATCTTACAACTTTCCAAATTTTTTAAATTTTAGTGAAAGGGGAGACCCCTGGGGGGATTTGAATGCTCCTGAGGCCACTTTCGAACAACAACTTCTTTTTTTTTCTGTTACACTTGCTAAAAACCAGCAAGCATGTTATAATAACATATGTCCAAAAGCACTTTAAGAGTACCTTTGGATCAGGCTACTTTAACTCAAAAAATACTAAGTTAAAACTAGCTAAACAGGTGAAAAAGGAACCAAGGAAAGCAAGCTTTCCTTGGGATCTTGGCTTGCTGTTTGTGCAGCCTGTGAAAAATGTACTGATTGCTGGATTTAATCTTTTTAAAACAGAAAAGGAAATCTAGAGCATGCAACCTACTGATTTTCTTTAACTTGCCATTCAAAACGGACGATTTCCTTATGCTAGATCTAGAATGCTTAATGATACTTTTCAGAAATGAGATCTAGACTATGAGCTTTGAAATAGCAGATCTATGTAAATTTTACTTTGATATAACAGATCCAAATGATAACAAAGCTTTTGAACACAGTAACCAGGTAAGAAAATAGATTTTTTGAAGGAGAAAGAGAGAGAAAGAGTGCTGGAAGCTTGGGAATGTTGGGCTTTGGAGTCTGCTTTGGTGGAACACCGAGGGACTATGTCATTCAAAAGATCTTGAAGATGAGGAAGATGCAAATCAGCTCAACCTCTTCTACAAGCGAGATCACCTGCAACTTAGAAATCCTTGCACAAACAGATGGTTAAAACATAGGTGTTGCTGGAAGAGATAAATGGAAAGCATGCAATTAAACTTAAAATACATACAACTCCAATAGATCTGAAACAAGCAAACAGTAAGAACATAAATCAAACTAGAATAAACTCTTACCCTAACAGGAGGGAGCTCTCTCCTTCAAGGCTAACAATTAACCAACAAAAGCAATGATAAATAACACAGATTATATCTCATAAGCATTTGACAATCACCATCCACACATGAAGAGCATTACACCATAGCTCTTGCCTCCAAAGCTTCTTTATTCCAGAATAATAAACAATAACACAGTACAATAGCAACAACACCTCAATCCCAGTTCTAACTAACTCGGAAAGGAGGTAGCCATGCTTTATTTATACACAAAATTGAAACCCAAACCCAGAGGGGGCGCAAATCCCAAGGAGATAGACCACTGCAGCTGAAGGAGAGTCCATCAATGCTTGATCTGAAGCTGAACTGAGCTTCTACCGAGTCTGAATATCAATCGGAGAGCTGATCTGACTGACACCTCAACCTGTTGACTGAAGCATCCACCAAAACTCATCCAGATGAGCCCACACGTGTGGAGGAGAGAGGGAGGGTGAAATTCCCCATAAGGGAAGCTGAAGTTCAACTCTGGATCCACCTAGATCACCTTCTTCAGTCAAGGATTTGTAAGATCCGGTCAATTTGGTGCAGATCTGACTGATTTCAATCAAATTGGTTGAGAATCCACTGATCTAGGATTTTGGATTTGCTCCATTATTCATCAATTTATTAATTAAAATAATAAATAATTGATTTTTTGGGGCTTTCTGACCTGAGTGATGGAAAATCACTTAAAACTAGGAAATAGTGGGTCTATAGGTTTATTGGGTGCTCTTAGCTTGAAAATGTGCACCTACATGATTGAAACGGACTTCCGAGCCCACTTTTATTACAAAACCAATTTTTCCAATTAAACTATTAGAAAATAACCTAAGTTTTGGAAAAATTAAATTTTAATAAAAAACACTGAAAAAATTAAAAAATTAAAAAAAATTAAAAAACCTAGGGGGACTTGGACATGTTCATATGACTCAACCATGATGCCTAGCATGTTTATACATTGACACATAGACTCTAATAACCTCAATAGGCCTAAATGCCAAGTTGACCAGCCCAACTTTGGAGGTATTGAGTGAAAAACTCAGAAATTATAAGTCGTTTATTCAACAACCAATAATAACCAAGGGAAAAAACACCCTGGGTTGATCGGATTGACAAATGAAGTCTATAAGACCGAGTCTTTTACAGACACTATCATGCTAGAACATTTATTACAACTCCCCTAAGGGGATATGAACATGTGGTATGGTACAACAAAGTTTCCCAGAAGCAATATTGAAGGTCTTCTGAAGTCCGAACAAGTTATCCTTGTCCGGTTCACCAGGCTCACTTGATAAAAAAACCACTAAGTACAACTTAGGTGGTAACAAGTACAATGTTTTTAGTACAAAGTGGTAGCGTATAAGTGGCTCCTATAAAAATTGAAAACAATTGGAGAATAAGAGATTTGAGTTCTCGACACTCGATCATTCATCACTCCATAATCTACATCATGGGGTTCAACTTTGGACCAAGGAACTACTTCATTCCCAAGATTGATATGAGAAAGTTCAATCGCAATGATCCAATAACATGGATATCCCAGATGGAACAATTCTTTGATTTACACCAAGTGCCAACTTTACAAAAGGTAACTTTTGCATCCTTGTATTTAGAACTTGATCGATGTGTGGTGCCAATGGCTTTGTGAACATAAAAAGGACTCTATTGTCTCTTGGTCTATATTTATGAGTGATTTGATAGCACATCATGGGGATATTAAGAGAAACACCTTCTTTAGCAATTGATAAATTTCAAGCAAAGAGATCTAGTTATAGTTCCGAAAATTGAGTCTTAAAGTGAAGAACATTCCAAAGGATAATTTGTTGGATCTTTTTATGGGCACTTGTAACACCTTGTTTTTGACCCTAGCATTAATGATGTCAATGTGTATATAATGATGAAATGGCTAGAAGTTGGATATAAATGGTCTAGTATGACCAAGATGATATAATTATGTACATTTGATGTTTAATAGAATAACCACGACTACTGCAGACAAATAAAGACGAAGAAGAGATGGGTAGCTATGATTCCACAAGAGGGGAAAGTGAGAAGGGGGTTTAAGAGGGAAAATTGAGTCTTAAAATGAAGAACATTCCAGAGGATAATTTGTTGGATCTTTTTATGGGCACTTGTAACACCTTGTTTTTGACCCTAGCATTAATGATGTAAATATGTATATAATGATGAAATGGCTAGAAGTTGGATATAAATGGTCTAGTATGACCAAGATGATATAATTATGTACATTTTATGTTTAATAGAATAACCACGACTACTGCAGACAAATAAAGACGAAGAAGAGATGGGTAGCTATGATTCCACAAGAGGGGAAAGTGAGAAGGGGGTTTAAAAGGGAAAATTGAGTCTTAAAATGAAGAACATTCTAGAGGATAATTTGTTGGATCTTTTTATGGGCACCTGTAACATCTTTTTTTCGACCGTAGCATTAATGATGTAAATATGTATATAATGATGAAATGGCTAGAAGCTAGATATAAATGGTCTAGTATGACCAATATGATATAATTATGTACATTTTATGTTTAATAGAATAACCACAACTACTGCACACAAAGAAAGATGAAGAAGAGATGGGCAACTATGATTCCACAAGAGGGGAAAGTGAGAAGGGTGTCTCAGAGGGAGATGACCCTAGTGATTTATAAGTTTAATTCATTATCCTTATTATTCCTTTTTATCCTAAGTTTCATAAATCCCTCTTAATTAAAGTACAGTAGCCATAACCTTGAGTTAATTAACCTAAGATTGGGTATTGAGCTAAGTTTTCCTTCTTGTGGACTCATCGCCTCAACTCAAGGGCGACCCTTGTTATTGAGAGAACTGGTATAACAAAATTCCTATAGGTGGGAGGGATGTCCTTACTCTATATTTAGTAAGAGGATATTTTAAGATAAGTTCCTAACTATGTATGAAATTCCATTAATATATTTTTGTTATGCATATTATTTAATTTATTGTTATGTGAATATCCAATTGCATGGATTTACTGGCATTGTATGAATGCATTCATGTTAGAATTGTTTGTATGTTTTAGTATATGCATGTGTTTAATCTGGGAGACCATACATTCAATTTCCATGTTCAGTTTAATAATTAAATTAAGAAAATCAAATTTGGGTATCAATGGTAACCTTGGTAAGTTATTTGAGTACCATGTGGCCATAAAGGCACAGTGAGGTCATTGGCTATGTGACAACACTTTAAAGGAGAGCATTCAACATGAGGTACGTCTATTTGAACCTAAATAATTGGAGAATGTTTTTAGTTTGGTAAGAAAAGTTGAAGGTAAAAGTATGGCTATTAGAAGGGTTGTTATTAAAACCTATAGAGGGAAATGTCCCCCCTAACCTCACTCATCCTACAAGGTTGACACTTTAACAAGTGGAGGAAAGAAGAGCAAAAGGACTATGTTTCAATTGGGACATCAAGTACAACGAGGGGCATAAGTGCAGTGGGAAGAAACTATTTTACATAGATTGTGAAGAAGGAGAAGATCTAGAATTGGAATGGTC
Organism: Pseudotsuga menziesii; assembly: GCA_001517045.1. Taxonomy (NCBI): domain Eukaryota; kingdom Viridiplantae; phylum Streptophyta; class Pinopsida; order Pinales; family Pinaceae; genus Pseudotsuga; species Pseudotsuga menziesii. The sequence goes on from LPNX010680592.1 coordinate 84,074, forward strand.
CCAATAGGTGCATCTAGAAGATACTACAACCACATCTTGCCATGCATTGGTTGACATTAGCACTCAAACTCTCAAGATATGAGGATATGCTAAAAAGAATAAGGTAACAATATTGATTGATTTTCGTAGTACCCATAACTTCATTAATTGCAAATTAGCCAAACTTTTCGATTCCTTTATGTATCCAATAGCAAAATTTTAAGTAATGATTGCAGATGGAGGTACCATAAATTGTTTAGGGAAGTGCCATAATATCAAGCTTACTATGGGGGAGTATTTATTGGATAGTCTAGTGGTTGGAGTCCAAATGTGTGGTGTTAATGTTGTACTGGGGGTTCATTGGCTACAATTTTTTGGAACAATGGCTCTTAATTTTCTGCATTTTTTTATGAGATTCTTCATAGAAGGAAAGGAAATTGAACATAGGTATTCTAAGAAGCCCTCTAAAGTGATAAGCTCTAAATTTTGCTAATTTACACCCTTGGATGCATTATAAATGATCAAACTTTATGTATGTTCTTGTTTGATTATCTTTTTGGCTAATTGGTCCAGTTCACAATTTTTGTGGAAAACTAGTTTTTTTTTTCTTTTACCGAAGGAATAATCTCGTGGAAATTCCTTTGAGTACTTTCCCATGATTCATGGATGGTAAACGGGGTAAACCTTCGGCCTTGATTATGGAGCCTAACCCCAAGGGGATCAAGAGATTTGAACCCATGGCCTTCCCAGCTTTGGGGGGGAGAGATCTCATGTCTGGCTCGTGACCACTTGAGTTAACCCTTGGGGCTATGAAACTAGTTACGGTTGTTATAACTTTTCCTTTGTCATAGCTTAGGTGGAGAGGAAGCAATGGTGATGTTGCATGGCATCGCAAGTCTACATGGCTTGAAGTTGACATTATTGCGCACCTCCCAAACTTGTAGTATTCTAAAGTTGTATAGCTGTCATAAGTCCAATTCCTTGTATTCATCAAAATCATCATCTAGATAAAATTTCTTCCATTAATCTCTTGTTTTAACTTGAAATGTCTGTAATGAATCAATACTATCTTCAGGTAAGGTCCTATACCAAATACATTCATAACCCGACAAAGAGAACACAAAAAGCTTTATCAACACATCTTCAAGGAGGTCATAAAAAATCACTTATAAAACTATGAAACGCTTCGAGGTGTTGCTTAGCTCAAACTCATGTATAACCGTGAAACTTTGGAAGATACTGATGCTATGAACTTCCACTAGGGAGTGGATTAGGATATCCATGTTTTTGAGAAAAAATCAAGTGGAGGATAAAAGTTTAAAACCTCCAATGAGATGTCATTGTTTTGGATAACCATAACACTCAAAAATAGAGTTGCTAGGTGAGGTCTTATAATCAATAATTGCACACTCTCTCACCAAATAACAGGTATCTAGTGTTTGTCTTTGTTGGAACCTCTGTGTAAGATTTAGAATAAACCACACATTAAACTCACCAATGTTGTTATAGATCATCAAGGATTGATGAAGTCTTTGGCAATGATGCCAATTTGTTATCACACAGATCTGAACTAAGAGACTCGTAATGATTATAGACAACCAACCCTGTCTGTCCAACTATTGAGCAAGCAAACAAACGACAGAGTGGTGGAAAAGGCTCAAGCCATTCTCAACATTGATTTATACCAATGATGGCATTATTCTGTACATGAATCATAGCCACCTCTAGATCTAGATCTCATTGACAACAACACATCAGTGGATAGGTATGACAACTCATAATGTGATGAGAATAACAACTCACATTAGAGGTGATCTAGGACTTTGTGATTGCATAGAGAGTCATAGTCTAACATTACCCCCCTAAATCACAAGTCAGAATAATTATACCAGTAAAATAACAAGGATAACAAGGACTGGTATTAACTTCATTTTGAAACTTCTGAATTGAGCTTCAATGAAGATGTCTGATAAATTGCCAATCTGGATTTTAAAATTTGAACAAGAGCTGATATTTTGGAAGAGAACAGCTACCATGTTTGAACATTCTCCAATTTTGTTAGGAGCCTGCTTCTTCTGTTAATTTGGTGAACAATTAGGATCACCATTTTGCTATCAGTGAGCAAATAGGATCACTGAGCGCTCTTTGAATTTGGACACAATCAAGTTATGAACATCCCATGAATAACTGAATAGTTTGTTGAGGAGACCAGTTTACATGCTGGAATTTCCAAATGATGATTTGAAGAGGAGCTCAGATGCCTTTGCTCAGGCAACTAGATAAACTAGTTGCCTGAGAACCTTTCGTCTTAAGGGCCTGATGTCTCCATGGTGAGAGAATGTGGATAATATCAGAGCTCCTTGAGTCTTAAGGGGGTTGGTAGATTCCTCCATGGTAGTTGACCAGCTCATTCTCACTACAAATTGATTACCTAGATGAATGGCAAAACAAATAATGACAAATAAAATGATACTCATTTCTGAATGAGTTTTGCATACACTAAAAAAATATAACAGGATTCATACCTGATCCATGTGCCTTTAATTCACTGCTAAAGAAGAATCCTCAAATCTGTTCACAACAACGCATTCGCTTAGGCAACTATATAAATCTCTTCTATGCCCCGTAACTAGATAGATGTCTTCACTCACTTGTGGGTGATTTTTGTCTAGCATTCGGCATTTATAACTGACTTATGGACACACATGGGCTCCTCGTTGGAAGAAGACTTTGCTTTCCATCTTGTGCTGGGTAGAGATTGTGGCCTATAGATCGCTGGACCAAGAGGAATAGCTGCTTTGAATGCTGGAGTCTGGAAGCAGATCAGAGTTTGCCAATTCACAAGTTCACTACGCTTTCACTTTGAAATCTCCACATTAATGCTGGGCTTCTGATCTCCTAGTGCTTGCTGTCTACTAATCGCATAAGTGCAGAGATAGGAGTGATCGATTATTTTCCAAATTATGGGCCAAAGAAAATCAAATGAATGTTGAATATTTTTATGGAGATCACATTGAGATTTCTTGGTTTGATGCTTAATCTCAGAGTTACACTCATTCTTGGTACTGGAGTTTGATGCTGAGTTGCATGTTGTCTGAAACAGGCTCATTGGCATCATGGGCTCTCGAGGATCAAGAATATGTAAAAATATGATATGCGTGCCTTGGAACTGTCTCCTAGAAAAAAGCAAACTGCTAGAAGAAGCAGTTTTCTCGGAATCTGATGAAATCGACTCTGCAGTGAGCTCTGATCACTGTGAAGACCCAGATGCATCTGTAATGGAACCAACATGATGGAATCTAGCTGGATCTAAACCCTCTAGTTCTGCAGGTAATCTGGGTGTTAAGTTATTAACCGGACCCAAATCGCATCTGAAGAAGGATTTTCAGATTTCTTCACAGCTGTCTGAGACTGCACAGTTCGTGCTCAACCAACTGTGCAAAATCATCTTGAAAAATGTGCTCAGATGATGCAAGCTTGGGAGAACAAACCCAGATTTGAGCCAGCACTTAACAACAGCAAAAATAACAGGGGTCTCTTGGAAAGCCGCAGATCAATCCTCAAAAAAATTGAATGTTCTTTATGGTCAGGAAATTGTTTGTGTGCCTCTGTAAAATGCATTTAATCTGTGACAGTGTTCCATTGTCTCATGCTTCCTATAGGGCCAAATGCAGGAGATTCTATTGCAGTGTTAAACATGAGGGTCGAACTGCATGCCTTGTGAATTTTGTAGTCCGGAAATAAGTACTGGTTGCTGGACACATTGGACTGTGGCCAAGAGAGTAGTCAAGGTGTTTGTTGTAAGAAAGTATGCTTGAATGCGATAGTTAGTAGAGAAACAAACCAAAAAAGTTTCAATGCTGCCCATGCTAGGATGATGTGATATGCATTTATATAGATGAGAGAGCAAGAGCATACTGCCCACACACAAAGTGCCCTGGAGCAGAGATATTTGCTGCTTCCTCTCATACGACAGAGTGAATATTCAGTCTGTAACTCATCCTCTCTTTGGCACATCACAAATTCACAATTATTAAATCCAGCGCAACTTTCATAGCTTTACAAAAGATCACAGGGAATTCGTTTTATTCCATACACAACTGTGAGCTGTAATACCATCTTAGAATCAATGGAAAATTGTGCCATCACATATCTGTCATCACATGAAGATTGACTCCAGATCTATAGTGGAGAAAACCCTATGGTGTAGAAAACCATACTCTTAAAAGATTGCTTCAGTACATGATTCGACGGCATGTCACATGGTGCATTACAATGGGGGTTTAACTTACAGTGATTAGTTTTAGGCTAAATATCGCATTGATTACGACTTACAAATCACCAGGCCACCTTTTAACCACTATATTAACAAGGTACCACTAGGGCCACATTCTAAACACCACTTTGACAGAGAATTAAGGCCTCACATCAACGACACTTTATGTCCACTAAGTCAAGATTAGCCAATATATCTCCCACACTTCAAGATCCGAGGACTCCATGGAGTTCCAAATGGGTTGTTGTGGGGAGTGTCCCATGTTGCTACCACCTTGAGATTAGGTATTTTGGGAGGGGTACACCCCATGCTTTCTAGTGGTTGATGTTATGGACTTGGATCCAATTCACTAAAGGTCACTAGCTTGCTAGGTTGAGCATTTTGGGCTGCAACATACTTACCAGTTACCCAATGTAAACTCGACCATCATTGGAGTCATTGGTGCTTGAGTAGCCAGTTGAGCTTGAGCTTAAGCTTGAGGAGCTTTGTTGTCAAGGGCCTGGGGCAGCTCTGGCTTGGTCATTAGTAGTCAAAGCACAGAGCTTATGGTCTGGGATTTGGAATTGAAAGCAAATGTTGGGGAAATCGATGTATTGGATTGTCTATTTGATCATCCTGATTCCTAGATCCCATTCAGATCAAAATGATCTCTCTTTTAAATCCTTGGAGGACATGTCGATTTGGGGGCAGAATCTATTTTGGAGTTGAGGGTTAAAGAACCTATTTGGCTTATGACATATGAAGCTGCCTAACAGCTTAGAGATGCATTCAAGGAAGTGCCAAAACTACATGGCGAGGCCAGGAAATTCCAACCACACAAGGCAACAGAGTTGAGCGCTTTGCTTGGCCAGGAAATCCTCATTTCTGGATGGAAAAGATGACAAGGGTGTTTTGGAATACCTGAAGACTGCTAGCAGCTTTTTTGGAAGCACAGTGAGACTCGTCCAAAAATGGAAACAAGATAAAGCTCTGGTCAGGCTGCAGGTACTCCAGCAATGCTAGCTATGCGGCTGCCATATCCAGGTTCAAATCATGGTCTATGGATTCTAGAGCTTGGTAAGCACAGTGAGACTCATCCAAAATGGAAACAAGATAAATCTCTGGTCAGGCTACGGGTACTCCAGCAATGCTAGCTAAGCTGCTGCCATATCCAGGTCCAAATCATGGTCCTATTGAGTCCAGAGGTATGTGGCTGGCAAAATACTTGAGCAATGTGTGCTTTTTATATGATTCACAAACAATTTCATATTTACAAGCAGAAATTTTAAGACAAATTTTTGTGGTCTCTCTTTGGGGACCATCTTTCTCGTTACCTCCAGTGACAGTTTGTTGTGAATCGTCAGAGCTCAGTTTGGATCAAATAATCCATCCTTGGGCCATGACTGAGCCATAAATGGCTCTAAGGCCCTGTGGCAAGAGGTGGAACAGTAAGCTCAGCATAGACTAGCAACTTAGACGGGATGGGAACAATCGTGACAAGGACAGTACCAGACCAAAAACACTTACACCTCAGGCTCATCCACAAACCCTGGAGGAGCTACCTACCTACCATTGGTTCTGTATGAAATTTCCACAATATGATTTTTCTTCATAACATTTCATAGAAATTAGTAAATTGTTAGCTGTAGTCTGCAAATTTAGGACAGCTTTGTTAAAAGTAGCCAGATGATATTTATGTTTTAGGTTCCCTTTATCTTTTTTTCTATTCATTTTGTTTGTTTTGCATCTATATATTTCAAGGAAATCAGATGGCAGGAATGGACTTCTTTGAGTTTTGCAATCTTCTTCCCTTTCCCCATTTCCCCCTTGTTACTTTGGCTGTTTGCAGGTGATGTACATGTTATTAGTGCTTGTCAAGGCAAAGCAGTTGTAGTTGTTTGGAAAATGAGATATTAAGCTATGCTTGTTGTGGGTTTCATTTCTTGGAAATAGAAAAAAAGTGATGTGTGCTCTGGTTGCAGCTATACCTCTCTCTGAAGATCACAAACCTAACAGGAGTGATGAACGCGAGCGTATTGAGCAAGCTGGGGGCAATGTTATGTGGGCTGGTAAGAGTTTATCTTGTCCCATGTTCATTCTATGTTTGTGTATGATGAGTGAGCTTCATATTTGTTGTTTGGAGATTAAGTTCCTTGAGTTGTGTTTTCAGGGACACAATCGTGCATTACCACGTAGTTTTCTTAATTAAACTGTGTTTTCCAGTGATGGCTTGGTTGTATGTTATCAACTTATCATACAGACTGCAACTCATAATGTATTTCTTTATCGCCTGTTAAGGAATTTCTTATAATATATTTGAACGATGGAAAGAAATTTGATGTTAGACTTGGATAATTAGTTGGACCTCTTGCAGCCACATGGTAATAGGTAAGGTTCTTGTGCCTTGTTCACTTTAAATGATCAGTGATTTTGATTGCACTGTGCAGGCACATGGAGAGTAGGAGGCGTTCTTGCTGTATCTCGGGCATTTGGCAATCGATTATTGAAACAGTATGTTGTGGCTGAACCTGAGATTCAGGTAGCATATCTCTCTTGACTGATTCTGTGTCATGGATGCCCAAAGCATTAAACTGTTCCCACAAGAAAAATTAGAGAGCTGCATGGAATATTTTAAAATCAATTTTCTGTATGAGAAGACTTTCCAATTTCAGGCTGCCTCATGCATGGAGATGTATATCTTTTTTATCAAAGCACTAATCTTGGAGGAAGAGAATATTAGAGGCTGCTAGGAATATTTTAAAATCAATAGTTTGTATGAGACTTCTCAAATCCAGGCTGAGTCAATTATGGAGATGTAGAAAAAACGATCAACAATTTGTGGTTGTTTCGAAAATATTAGTGGAAAGCAAGAGAAGTACATAGCAGGCAACTAAATAAGAATATGATTTTAGTAAAAATAAAAAGGAGATTCACTCGAGAATGAGGCCTTGTTTGAATTGTAATTCAAGGCAAGTGTTATATAAAGGAATGCAAGAAATAACCAGTGGGTGCAAACCAAAACCTTGACCCCAATACAGTACAAGGACATGAATACAACGGATTTATCAAGTTGAGTTCCTCATAGTGACAAGTTGAGCCAAACAATTTCAAACAAATTCTTCTCTTCCTCTTGATGCTTGATAGATTTGGGTTGGTTAACATTAAATCTTTTCATTTGCTAAATCTGAAATCCTTTGGTTATTCTTAATAATGTTTTTTCAGCTGGTAACTATCATGTCATATTAGTGCTGCAGACATTCAAGATTTTATTTGAATTCTCAGGTCCATTGGCTTAGAAGTTATCAAGTTCTTTTGTAATGCTAAGTCTAAAATCTTTAAGTTATACTAAATAGTGCTCAGTTGGTAGTTGTCATGTCATTGGTGCTGCAAATATTTGAGAACTTGTTTGAACTCTCAAGCCCTGTAATACCCGTGAACACTTTAGAGGGTGTTTTCGCTTGTCACGAGCAATTGTGACCTTTGATGCTTTAGTGAGTGTAATTGGATTTATTTTTTAGAATCCATTGGCAAACTTAAGTTTTGAACACAATTCCTCTAAACAAAGTGCAGTTACGAAGGACTGCGTGTCACTGATGTAACTGACCTGATACCCACAGGGTGGAAAATATTGTAAGATTGCAAAAAGATTTATAAACAACATTAGTCTAGGGTGAACTGGCTTGGATAATTGTATCTGAACGTCAAAGAATGCATAATTAAAGTACAGTACAGTAGTCTTTGTTAGGGGTCTTAAACTTGCTAGAGATTATTAGCATAAGGGCTGAAAAGGCCTAAAAGCTATACTTGAAAAAGCAACCGCAATGAACCAATACTAATGATTTGTAACTTGTTTGAACTTCATATGAATTCCATGATGTAAAAAATAAAGGAAAACAAATTCCGGCTCTGTCTGTGAACGAGGTACTAATCTAATATAAACGATCAACAATTTGTGGTTGTTTCGAAAATATTAGTGGAAAGCAAGAGAATTGTGTAAGGACATATTTGCAGTGTTATTAACACTCGTAAGCTTGGATTTTTCAGGAAGCAATTATCGATGATGATTTTGAACTTTTTGTAATTGCAAGTGATGGGCTATGGGATGTAATCACAAATGAGGTTAGCTTTCATGACCCATAATGTTGCGTGTTAAAGGTGGTATGCATTTTCGATCAATAGATGCTTTGTCCAATTTTAGAAAGTTTCCTTTTGTATTTTCCCCTTGCTACTTGGTGCAGTATGCTTTCATCTTTTTATTAGCTCTTAGTTCCAAGCAAAACCCCGTTTCATTACTTTGCGTGTTTGTTCATGCAGGATGCAATAGCTCTGATTAAAACAATAGAAGATCCAGAAGTTGCAGCAAAAAAGCTGATTGAAACTGCCTATGCTAAAGGCAGTGCAGACAATATCACTTCTGTTGTGGTGCGATTTCATCATAGCAAACATGATTTGCTATAACAACTACATAACAACAGTTTTTACATTCAATGATGTTATCTCCAAGTGTTGCTTTATCTAAGATATTGTTGTAATTGAAATTTCAAGCTTCTTCCTCTGCAGCAGGGAGGATGATTGTATGGAAAACAAAGTGAAAGGAACCTTGTCTAGAAATGCACACTAGTATGGCAGTTTAGTTCTTCTGATGTGCATATAAACTGCATTTTAGCTATGTTATTTATTTTAGCATAAGATGGGTGCACGAAGCTTGTGCAGATATTTTTTCTAATGCCTGTTGTTATTCTCATTTTAAGAATGCCATTGCTTTTGATTTTTCTTAGTGATCTTATGCTTGTCTTTACAGGAAGAGATGAAAGGCATGTAATCTAATGGTCTTTATACCGTGGCACTCCCGTGGAAGTTGCACAACTATAATAAATATTTTGGGGGCAAATTATGATATATTTTTATAAAACTACCTTTCTAGCAAAACTTGACACTGAAAATAGTATTAGAATCTAAAAATGAATTCGGCAATTATGACAAATGAAAACTGTTTTGATTTCAATAATAGGCAGGAGGATTGAATTGCTAGATGTGTCCACAAAACACTTAAAACTGGAAAATACACACACTTTTGCCAATAATCTCCTTTTCCAGATCAATGGGTCAAAAAACCCTAATATTTTCCATGTATGGTACTCTTGTAAATAGCTATCCATTTGCTCTACATTTGCGTTTTGATTTGATGTTCTCCTAGCATGTATATTTTCTTGCTGTCTTATTAATCTCCTGTTTGAGCTCCTACTCGGATCATCTTTGAGCTATGGATTAATTTCCTGTGCTACATAATTCATGTTTCTTTGTTTTGCTGGATATTTTTTTCCCAGTAATATACCTCAACTGGTAAGATTGCTGAAATAATGTCCATCAGTGTATGCAATCTATATAGTATAAACTACCTTCAAAAACCCTAATATTCTCCATGTATAGTACTCTTGTAAATAGCTATCCATTTGTTCTACATTTGCTGTCTTATTAATCCCTGTTTGAGCTTCTACTCGGATCATTTTTGAGCTATGGATTAATTTCCTGTGATACATAATTCATGTTTCTTTGTTTTGCTGGATCTTTTTTCCCAGTAATATACTTCAACTGGTAAAATTGCTGAAATAATGTCCATCAGTGTATGCAATCTATATAGTATAACGTAACTCAATGTCAATCAGTGTATGCAATCTATATAGTAAAAAGTACCTCAATGTCAATCAGTGTTTGCAATCTATATAGTAAAAAGTACCTCAAGCAAGGAACTATTCAACTGAGAAAGTAGAGTTAAAGCTTCTATGCTGCCGCATGTGCAGCATAGCTGGTTGGTACCGATAAAAAATTAAGGTGCCTATCTTTGTTGCTTTGTTGTGGGGCGCTTATCTGTCTCATTCCCCGTGTTTCTATCAATTTTCACGCAAACAGTATGGTGAGATCACCTATGTCATTATTGTCTACCAACCTACTGGCTTGAATGGGATTATTTTCTTGTCAGCTTGACAATATTGTTGACATTTTATTTTCACAAAACCTGGGAACTCATTAAAATCATGTCATTTTATCTTAACTATGGGTAGCCTGGGAACTCACTAAAATCATGACATATTATCTTTACCATCGGTATCTGCTGGCTTGAATGGCATTTTATTTTCTCATCAGTTCGACAATATTGTTGCATTTTATTATATTCAAGCTGGGGAAATCAGTATTGTTCCGATCAACCCTTCATGACTCTGGGTATCAAATGCATCCATTTATTTTTGTTGTGTAATTTAATTATTTGAAAGTCAAATTACAAAACGACTGCATTATTGGTACGAGGAAGAGAAAGTGCATTATTGGTATGGGGAGGAGAAAGTGCATTATTGGTATTTAGATACACGAGTTGCGTCCTGATAGTTGGTCTCCAATACGATGGTTTTCCATGCTGATTTGCGTTGGTCTTCACTTCATTCGACTACATTAAAAATTGCGTTGGTAGTGAAGCTTGTTAAATCATTTTTGCAATTTCTAAATTTCGTTTTAGTATTTTAATATGATCTTTTAACATTAGATTTATATTTACTTACTTACATTTTGATTTAATATTATAAAAAGTTGTTTTCTAAATACATATTTTTTTCATGTATATTACCGAAATTTGATTATGAAACTGTCCAAAGGGTGTTAGTTCATTTGATAAAAAATCTGGGTGCTCTAGGTGTTCGTCTAGGTGTTCGTTCATTTGATAGAAAGAAAATAAAATATGGGTGTTAGTTCGTTTGATAGAAAATATGTTCATGTGATAAAAGAATATAATGTGGGGGAAGAATATAACAAGGGTGGATGTTCATTTCATAATTTTGTTTGATGGAAAATATATTCATTTGATAAAAGAATATAATATAGTTGATAAAAGAATATAATATCAAAGAATATAATAGGGGTAGAAGAATATAATAGGGGTGGATGTCAGATAATTTCATAATAAAAAATATAGTTTTTTCATTTATTAAGTCACTTTATTACATTATTCCATTAAGATTAACAATTTTTTTTGGTTGTGGTTGTCATTATCATATTTATTTTCTTAACTTGTTCTATATAATTCCATTCCCTACGTTGATATAATTCCATTCCCTATTTTGATAATTATTTGTTCATTTATTAACTCATTCTATTCCATTAAGATTAACATTTTATTGGGTTGTGGTTGTCATTATCATATTTATCTTCATTAACTTATTCCATGTAATTTCATTCATTAACTTGTTCCATATAATTCCATTCCCTGTTTTGATAATTATTAAGATTAATTTTTGTCATTAAAATATTTCTCTTAAAATTTACTTTTATATTATATTTACTAATATTTATCTCTTAAAATTTACTATTACATTATATTTTGTTTGTCATTATAATATTTATCTCTTAAAATTTACTATTATATTGTATTTACTAATATTTATCTCTTAAAATTTATAACTACATTATATTTAGATTTTAGTGTAAAACTACCCATTAATTAATGTTTTGTTTATATAATTATTAAGATTAGCAATTTTTTTTTCATTTAACATATATTTTGTTTAGTCTTCAATTTACTACTACTTCATTAATAAATTACATTATATTTTATAATATTTATCTCTTAAAATTTACTAATTTTGTTTATAATCTTTAGTTTACTATTACCTCATTAATGTTTTGCTTATATAATTGTTAAGATTAACATTTTTTGTGTCATTATAATATTTATCTTTTAAAATTTACTATTATTTTATGTTTTGTTTATAGTCTTCAGTTTACTATTATCTTATTAATGTTTTGCTTATAGTATGTAGTTTACTTGTACCTTGTTAACTAGTTCTATTCTTTTTTTTTAACATTATCTTTTTGTCATTATAATATTAATATTTTAAAGTTTACTATTACCTTATGTTGTTTTGCTTATAGTTTTTAGTTTACTATTACCTTATGTTTTCTTTATAATTTTTAAAAGAAAAATCTAAAGTTAATGTTTTTTTTATAATCTTTAAAAAAATTCTATTTCCCTTTTTCAGATTAACATTATTATTTTTTGTCATTATAATATTGATATTTTAAAGTTTAAGTTTACTATTACCTTGTGTTGTTTATGTTGTTTTACTTATGGTCTTTAGTTTAAGTTGTTAGTGTTTACCTTATGTTTTCCTTGTAATCTTTAAAACATCTAATATTTTTAGTGTTCAATATCATATAGAATGATATAAATGATATTTAACATCACTCTATTAAGTCTCATTTATTTATTAGTTGTTTCTTTATGCTATTTTGTTTAGTCTTTTTCATTTAATTATTAGTTGTTACCTTATGTTATTTTGTTTAGTCTTTTTCATCTATTTATTAGTTATTACCTTGTATTATTTTGTTTATCCTTTAGTTTAATATTACTTTATGTTTTGCTCGTGGTGTTTAAAAGATCTGAAGTGGTTAGAGTTTCAATATCATATAGAATGATATTAAGATTAACATTATTTTTTGTTGAGTCATTATAATATTTATTTCTACCTTATGTTTTGTTTATAGTCTCTTAAAGATATCATATAGAATGATATTTAACATCATTGTAGTATCATATAGAATGATCTTTAACATCATTCTAGTAAGTTTGATGTATTTATTAATTGTTTATTAATTTTTTTTTTTTGTAAATAAGATATATTACTATTTTCAAAAAAGTTTATATGGCTTCGTATCAGTTGACCTTGCTTGTGTGTAGTCATTACGACAACTTGATTTTCAACTCTGTAATTTTTTTGACTAGACAAAAAACTGACAACCCAAAACTAAAAACCCCTATGATCCCTCCAATACATAGTCCAACTTCATCAATTTCAGTACAGTGACTTTTAAACCAAAAACTTCAAAAAACTAATACTAGCCGATACATCGGCATGACAAGGGAACAAAACATTTAGAAAAAGATTTTCAAAAAAGACTAAGAACCAGGGGGCAACTTCACCGGCCCTTGGACTCTTCCGCTCCAGAAGGATGAAGAGGACCACACAGACGCCCCACATTGGTGTCAACGCCACTGTTATCCATCACAACTGCAGAATATCCACCTTTACTAGGACCTGGCCCCTTAGCATTCACACCTTGATAAGAGATGCCCGTACCCGAGCCTGTCGCATGAGGGTATAGTTGAAGGTCCATCTTACTCACCATTAAATCAATTTTCCTGTGTATTAACCTGCAATCTTGATTATGCTCCTTCCACGTGTGTGTAGGCTCCACATCTCCACTAGCTTTGTTTTCTTGTTCCATGAGGACATGGGAGGGAAGACCTTTCATAACCTAGTAAGTGATAAATGACCAACAGTCGAGCCAGGGTCTTGAACCCACTCCACAACCTCCTCTGTAATCTCCTCCATTTTAAGGGCCTTAACTTGCTCCCACAAATATTTTTCCACTTGCTCTATCTCTCCTCTGATGGATGGAGGAATTCAATCGTGGAAGAAGCGAGCCACATGATAAGCTTTGTTTTGCTCTCTCGTCACCCTTTGGGTCTTGTCCTTCTTCTCATTCTTCAACACCCCCTTCGATTTTTGTCCCTTTGGGCGCCATAATTATCTTCCATAGGGTTAGTCTAACTTCCTCACACAACTTCCTCTTTACTACACTGTGCAAAAACTTAAAAAAAGGAAAAAAGACAGGGAATTTGCAGATAATCTCAGACCTTCCCCTTGCCTTTATAGCACTTCCCACTTTCCAATTCATAAATTCATCCATCATTACTCCACCTATCTCCTCAATTCGTAGGATTACCTCTGCATTCATTACTGCACTTCACCATAGATTATCATATGTCATCCTTTGTACGAGGACCTTTCCGTATCCTATTCATCATAATCGATTTGGGGAATTGATTGTTCATTAACTTCGGGTTATATCAATTAGTACTTCTGTTGTTATCTCGAGGTGGGATATCATTATTCTAGATGGCGGTTGTCCTAGTTGCTTGGGACCTAGCGTGGTCGTCATGGGGATAATTCGTGTTGCTTTCTTCCCTTCTCATCGATTGGATGACATAGGACGCCAACTGAGAGCATTGGTTAACCTAGTCTTGGGGCTCGATACTTCCCAACTGCCCCCTCGATGTCTGTTCTTTTCGTTTTCCCCCACATTTTCCAAAAGGTTCGCTATCTTATTTCCATCTAGCTTGACGTGGCTAAAAGTCCACACGTGAGGTTCACTTAGCCGGGATACCCGTTATTCTAACTTGTAGACTAGTCTCCAGCTGTTCGCCACCTTGGAGAACCTTTGCCAATTCTGTAACCTCTTTCCATTTGGATAATTACCTGAGAATCCCCTTCAACGATGGTTGGTTCCCAACCTTTGTTGGTAACCAAATTAAGCTTTGCAACATTATTAGTGTCATTACCTATGTATCTGAAGTAAACATGCATGATATCGCCTTCTTGGTTCCTTACCACACCTCCAAAACCTGTAGACCCTGTTAGATTTTCACAAGATTATAGGAATATATCTTAATTGCGTTTATCAATAGGATCACTAGAAGATAGACATAGCACAGTACAATAACACAGGTTTTTATCCAGGGAAACCCAAATGGGAGAAATCCCAACAGCCTTCATATAGAGATTATAATTCTGAGATCAGTGTACAAAGAAGAGAGAGAAAAGATGGAAATACTTTCCAATGATAGAAACCCAAAACAATCTTCTCCTTCTATAGGTGTGCACTTCTCTTTCCCCGTGATGCGAATTTCACTTGAATGAATGAGTGAATAATGAGGTGAAATTTTCCTCTATATAAATATAGGTGTCAAACTGGCTAATTTCCTAACAGGGCCGACTTCTCTTGGGGGAGCAATAAAATATATTTTATAATTTTTTTTATTGCTTGCTTTTCACCCCAAGGTTTACATTGGTCTTTCTAGGGTTTGTATGATTGATTACAACAAGTTCAACTCCCGTAAGAGGTGCAAATAAAGAATGTCTTCTGAAGTTGCACAAACTCTATCACTCCCTCTCAACAAGGAATCAATTCTTTGGTCTTCATCTGCATCACAATCATCTGGGTTTCATTTGTACATCTATTATGTCTCCATCATCTCTATACATGCTGAAGGTTGTCTTTGAGAAGTGTCATCATGAATTAGTTCTATCAGTATGTCTGAGAGAATATATTTTGCTACCTATCTGTCTCTACTACCGATGGAATTCTTCCATGGCTATATTGAGATCCTGGACGAGCAACCGTGCACGACCATCTACATGTTCGTCTCATCTATCGATGGGGTGATCCATACCTGGATGAGAACTTGAACGAGTAGAGGTACCTGTGCAATCACACGACCATCTACTACATGTTTGACTAATCTGTCGATGGGATTTTTCCCATACCTGGCTAAGCACCTAGACAAGCAGAGGCACCTGTGTGAACCCGACCATCTACTGCCTGTTTGTCTCATCTGCCGATGGGGTGCTCCTATACTTGGCTGAGAACCTGAACGAGTAGAGGTACCTGTGCAATCACAAAACCATCAACTACCTGTCCGACTCATATGCTGATGGGATTTCTCCCATACCTAGCTGAGCACCTGGAGAAGCAGAGGCACCTGTGTGAACTTGACCATCTACTACCTATTCGTCTCATCTGTCGATGTGATTTCTCCCATACCTGGATGAGAACCTAGACAAGTAGAGGTACTTGGGAAAGAGCATGGTAAGTGTTTCTCAATCATCTCTCCCTCTCAAGGAGGCATATGTTCTCTTCTACTCCAAGTCTTCTGTGAAAGTATTCAAAATTCACCTTGGGAAGATGCTTGGTGAGAACATCTCCATTTTGGTCATCTGTCGGAATATGCTGTAGTTCGATCACACCTTTCTGCATCATATCACATATGGAGTGAGATCGAATCTTTATGTGCTTCAACTTGTCGTGAAATATATGATTCATTGACATATGCACACAACTCTGGTTATCACAGTGAATCATGGTTGGCTTTGGAATCTAGCCAAACAATCCTGCAAGAAGTTTATGAAGCCAAATTGTTTCTTAGGTTGCTGAGCTAGCAGCCATATACTTGGCCTTTGTAGTACTGAGAGCTATTGAGTTCTGCTTCCTACTACACCAAGAAATTACTGCAGAGCCCAGACTAAAACAACATCCTTAAGTACTCTTCCTGTCTGTAGTGCATTCGTCCCATTATGAGTTTGTAAACCCTTGCAAGTTTAGGTCACATTCTGATTCATATCGTAGACCATATCCCAGAGTGCCACGCAGGTATCTGAGCACATGTTTTGCAGCAACCCGGTGAATCTACCTCGGTTCACACATGAACTAACTGAGAACATTCACATCAAAACATATATTTGGTCTGGTGTTTGTCAGATACATTAAGGACCCAATCAGCTGGCGATACATGGTGGGATTAATCAAATTTGAACTTGAAGCAGAATCGCTCAACTTCTTCAAGTTTGCATCCATTGGAGTAGCTATGGACTTGCGGTCCAACATTCTGAATCTCTTCAGTCTATCTATGGTGTATTTTTCTTGACCTAGGAAAATCTCCTTCTTCCTCTGCCATACTTCCAATCCCAAGAAGTAATGCATCAATCCAAGATCCTTCATTTCGAACTCAGAGGCAAGTTTCTTCTTACACCATATGATAAGTTTCTCATTTCCAGTGAGAAACAGGTCATCAACATACATAACCAAAATCAGTGGCTCATCATTCACAACCTTGTGGTAGAAGTTGGGGTCTGCATCACTTTTGGTGAATCCTAGACTCACCAAGAATTCGTCTATTCGTCCATACCAAGCACGGGGTGCTTGCTTGAGTCCATATAAAGTCTTTTTCAACTTGCATACATGAGACTCCTTTTTATGGATGACAAACCCTTCTGGTTGTTCAATATATACTTCTTCCTCAATAATACCATTGAGAAAGGCTGTCTTGACATCCATCTGATGCAACTTCCATCCCATAGCTGAAGCAATAGCAATGATCGTTCTGATGGAAGTATATTGAGTCACAGGGGAAAATGTCTCATCATAATCGACTCCCTCTTTCTGAGAGAACCCTTTGGCAACAAACCTATCCTTGTATTTTTTAATACTCCCATCTGCTCCATGTTTGATTTTGTATAGCTACCTGGAAGTTATAACTGACTTCCCCTTAGGTCTCGGTATAATCTCCCACACATCATTCTTCATGATGGATTGATATTCTTCCACCATGGCATCCTCCCAAGCTTGGTGTCTGGATACTTCTTCATAAGTGGTGGGTTCGTAGTCAGTGATGTGACTCATCAATGCTACATAACTGGAGAACCTTCGAGGCCTTTTTCTTTCTTGGAAAGTTCCATGTGGAGCTTCATGCCCCTCTGCATCCTGTAAGGTCTGTTGTGCCCACTTAGGTCTTTTCCGGCTTACTGCAATATTTCTGGGATCATTATCTGTCTCAATTGGATCAATGGGATTGATGGGTTCATCTTTCTATGCTAACTCATTCTGAACTAGAGGGGGAGACGATCTCATATCCATTTCCTCATCATCGACCTCCATGTTTGATCCTCTGCCTTTCCTGACAACCATCTCTTCTTCAAAGGTCATATCCTTGCTTACTTCAATATGTATGGATCCTGGGATATAAATTATGTAGGCCTTTGAAGATTCACTGTAGGCCTACGAAATTTCCCTTCTTGCCTGAAGGTTCTAACTTTGTCCCTTTCTCCTTGGGCACATGCATGTAGACTGGACAACTAAAGATTCAGAGGTGACCCACTTCTAGTTTTACTCCTGTAAAGGCTTCTTCCAGAGTCATGTTCTACACTATCTTATGTGGGCATCTGTTCTGTACATATACAACAAAACGAGGTTTCCCATAAGAACATAGGTAGACTCTAGTCATGCATCATGGCTTTGGCTGCCTCCACAATTGTTTTGTTCTTTCTTTTAGCAACCTCGTTTTGCTGGGGGTTGTAGGGAACTGTTAGCTCCCTCTTAATTCCTACTTCTTTGCGGAAATCATTGAATTCTATGGAGGTGTATTATCCACCATTATATGATCTTAGAATCTTGATTCTCTTCCCAGACAAATTCTCAACTTGTGCTTTGAATTCCTTGAATTTACTGAGTAATACCTCAGATTCCTTGGTCTTGATAAAATATATCCAAGTCTTCCATGAGAAATCATCAATGAAAGTTACATAGTAATGATATCATCCCAATGAAGCACTGTCATTGGGTCGCACAAGTCAAAGTGCCATTGGAGGAAATTTGGGGTCTAAAATGGGCCTTATAAGAAAATGTGCCAAAATAAGTTTTTGTGAGTTGGAATTCAAGAACCAATAGAATTTCAATAAAATAAGTCAACCATAATGGTTGAATTGACATATTTGTCATTAAAAAAAACTACTTTTTTTGTTCGTATTTTTGACATATCTCATTGTGTTTTTACTCAAATTTCGATCGGGAGAGCTCATTGGATGCGGAATTTGATTCCGCATCCAACGAGTACCCACACTGCATACTTTTGACGGACCTCGCTACCCCAAAAACAAGAAATACCTGAAAAAACGTGATGATGACATCATCATCTTTTTTCAGGTATTTCTTGTTTTTGGGGTAGCGAGGTCCGTCAAAAGTATGCAGTGTGGGTACTCGTTGGATGCGGAATCAAATTCCTCATCCAACGAGCTCTCCCGATCGAAATTTGAGTAAAAACACACGGAGATATGTCAAAAATACGAACACAAAAAGTAGTTTTTTTCTTTCTTCCTCCAAAATTAATCAATATTAATTTATTATTTTAACTATTATTTTATTATTTTAACTATTATTTTATTATTTTCCTTAGGAGGCCCATTTTAGACCCCAAAATTCCTCTAATGACTAGATCCAATGTTTATTTGGATATGCTCTCACTATCTTGGAAGGATTTCTTAGCATTCTTTCCAAGTGCACATGTTCCATTATGGTCTACCTGTAGCACAGGTATACCTATAACTATGTTCTTTATTGTTGGGAGATCTCTCTAATTTATATGAGCTATTCTTTTGTGCCATAGGTCACCCATACTTGTAGAGAGATGGACCAGGGCTTGGATTGGTAGTGTGTTCAGTCTATACAAGCTCTTCTCTCTCATACCAATTACCTTGAATGTATCCATGCTTGATTTCTTCTGCCAAGCAAGTACTTTTCCATCTGAAAATGCTACTTTGTATCCTTTGTCTTCTAAGGCTGAGATGTAGACAAGATTTCTTTTCATACTAGGTACATAGAGCACATTACTTAAGTGTAGAGTATCATTGGACTCTAGTTGAAGGGAGTTGGACTTAGATCCCTTCACAGTCTAGTTAGCATCATCTCTAAGTACAATACGGAGATGAGAATCTTTCTCAACTACTTCTGAGAGATTTTCTTTATATCTCGTCATGTGTCTAGAGGCACCACTATCTATGAGCCAAGTATCACTAGTGGTGGGAACAGTACATGATAGAGCTGATATGAAGAATAATTTTGTACGATCTTCATTTTTCTGCTTCTTGTGATGATGATATTCTTCTACATCAGCAGTGGAAGCTTCATGCTTCCTTTTGTGTAAACTTCGACAACTATTGGCATAATGATCGTATTTCTTGCACCTGTAGCATTGGATCTGAGATAAATCTTTCTTTTGTTTCTTTTGATCTGGGGGAGGACCTGATCTCTTATCTTGATGCTTGTGATTGTACAAATTCCTCCGCCTTCCCTTATATTTCTTGGCATGAGATACGAACGCTTGATTTTCCTCAGGTTGAGTGCCATGAAGTCTTTGGCGTGCAACTATTCTTGTTTCTTCCTGAGTGCATTCTGCCCATAGCTTATCAAATTTGGGAAACTTGGTTGGACCACTTATAGTTTGGATGAAGGACTCCCAATATGGTGGAAGACAATTTAAGGTGGTCATAACGAAATCATTTTCTTCAAGGTTGTCTCCATCGGGCTTTAGCTTGTCCCGGAGCTCAATGATCCTCATGAAATATGAGGCAATGTTTTTGGACTTCGTCATATTCATATTTGACAGTTTATTCCTCAATGTGAGAGTCATATTGATGCTGTTGTGTTCAAATAGCTTCTTCAAGGTTTTGAACATCTTCCTCGCTGTCGTCTTTTCTAATATCTCGGGAACCAAGTGGTCTCTAACTGAGTCCACCAAAATCCTTCTTGCTTTGGCATCATTCTTCCTCCAATGAGGTTTGTCTTCTTTGACTTTTGGTTCTCGTACCTTTGCATTTACAAACTGTAATAGGTAATTTTCTTCTAGTAGAATAAGAACCCTAGACTTCCAGGGCATGAAGTTGGAAGCTCCTTCCAGACAATCTTCAACCTTCATACTGATCATATTGACTGTAGATTTGGATATGAAACCCTAGTAGAGGCTAGGTAAAAAATGAAAGTTGGAGTTTTGGAAAACATACTCCACAGATAAATGAGCCATAGAGAGGTGAGCTGAGAAGAGGTAGAGTTGAGCCAAAACTACGGAGGAAGTAGGCCAAAAAATGAAACCCTAATTTCTACCGTGGTTGTATAATTAGGTCAAAAATTGAAAATTATTAAAATTGAGTTCTTCCTTCACCAAAATATGTGCCCTCCTTAGAGCGAAATTCCCAAGGCTCTTTTTCTTCCAAAAAGTTGAGTAAAGGCTTTGAAAGATGAAACCCTAGTTCCAACAGGGTTTTGACAATGTTCGACAATGGCTTCTTCTGGTACTGCTCTGATACCATGTTAGATTTTCACAATATTATAGTAGTATATCTTAATTGCATTTATCAATTGGATCACTAGAAGATATAAATAGCACAAGACAATAACACACTGATTTTTATCCTGGGAAACCCAAATGGGAGAAAACCCAGCAACCTTCGTATAGAGGTAATAATTTTGATATCAGTGTACAATGAAGAGAGAGAGAATATGGAAAGACTTTCCAATGATAGAAACCCAAAACAATCTTTTCCTTCAGCAGGTGCACACTTCTCTCTCCCAGTGATGTAAGTTTCACTTGTGAATGAGTGAATAATGAGGTGAACTTTCCCTCTATTTATACAAGTGTCATACTGACTAATTTTATAACAGGGCCGACTTCTCTTGGGGGAGCAATAAAATATATTTAATAATTTATTTTTATTGCTTGCTTTTCACCCCAAGGTTTACATTGATCTTTCTAGGGTTTGTATGATTGATAACAAGAAGTTCAACTCCCATAGGAGGTACATATACAGAATGTCTTCTGAAGTTGCACAAACTCTAACAGATCCAGGGTTTCCCTTAGAGGACCCATTGAAATTTAGCTTGAAAGAGCCCAACGGGGGAGGAGACTAGTAATCCAAGATAACCTGGGAAACCTTATTAATATTTCTTTTGATCCAGCCTTGGATTGTTTTGTTTAAATCCCATTCTTCTAAAATTTCTTCTCTGTGTCTCCCATTTCCGAATCTTTATTATCCCATTAGGTGATTCTGATAGTTTCCCACATATGTGTTACGATCTTGGCCCAAATCTCACGGGGGGTGGTGCTCGTGTCTTGAAAGATTTTGCAGTTCCTTTTCTTCTAGATTTTCCACATAAAAAATATTGGGAAAGATAGCCATACGGAGCATTAGAGGAAATTTGAGGTCTAAAATGGGCCTCCTAAGGAAAATAATAGTTAAAATAATAAAATAATATTTATTAATTTTGGAGGAAGAAATAAATTTTTTTTTTGTTCGTATTTTCAACATATCTCCCTGTGTTTTTACTCAAATTTCAAGCAGGAGGGCTCCTTGGATGCAGAATTTAATTCTGCATCCAACGAGTACCCTCACTGCATAATTTTGACGGGAACCGCTACCCTAATACTAAGAAATACCTGAAAAAACATGATGATGACATGCATCCAACGAACCCTCCTGCTCGAAATTTGAGTAAAAACACAGGGAGATATGTTGAAAATACGAACACAAAAAGTAGTTTTTTTTATGACAAATATGTCAAGTCAACCATTATGGTTGACTCTTTTTATTTAAATTCTATTTGTTCTTGAATTCCAACTCACAAGAATTTATTGTTGGCTTGTTTTCTTATAAGGCCCATTTTAGACCCCAAATTTCCTCTAATGTTTACAATGGAATTTTGGAAATCCTCCAATTTCCAGTCTCTAAAAGTTTGATATGGGTGCCCTCTTTTGTGATTAGAGCGGTGGAAAATTTCATCCCCCCTGTCCCAGAAAGCCGAAGCAAAGGGACATGAATCTAGGAGGTGATCCATGGTTTCCTCCTTACTAATACACATGGGACATTGAGATGGTCCAACCACACCTCGTCTTTTAAGGTTATCTCTAGTTAGAATTCTTCAGTAAATAACTAACCATATGAGCGTGGCAACTTTTGACCAAGGATTCATCTTCCATACCTTTTTCCATATTTCTTCCCTCGGATCTTCACGTTGGTTAGTCCAAACCTCATATGCTTCCTTTGTGTTGAAAGTACCTTTTGGTGAGTAGCCCCACCTCAACTTGCCTAGAACGATTTGGGTTCTTATGTACCTATCCCAGAGGTTGTCTTTGATCTTGGGACATTCTTCTTTTGGGAATCTCTGTAGCCACCATTCGGGCGGATTCCATTCCCAGTAGTCCCCATCCCCAGTCTCTATCCTCCATAATTGCTTAACCTTGATTAAACCCAATTCCCTGCATTTTCCCTGGCTAGTCCAATTGTTGATCTGAGCTGACAACTTGGGCATTTGCTACCAAGAGTCTTCCTAGAAATCAATCGTCTCCCTGTCTCTAATTTCCTAGAAACTATGGTCTTGTATTATACTTCTATTGCGGAGAGCAGTCAACCATATATGTGATCCTTGTTTCTCCTCATTAAATCTAATTATATCCTTCTTCAGGGAGTCTTGGGAATATTTGATGTGGGTGAGTTTTTCCCAAGGCTCCGAGGTATGGGCGATCCATCCCCACCAAATCTTAGCTCCTAGGACCTCACTATTCTTTTAGGATCTCTTAGTCCAAGGCCTCCTTTGGACTTTGGATTACATATCTTATCCCAACTTATCAACACCCATCTATGTTTTTCAGCGTTTCCACCCCAAAGAACTTGTCATTGAATACTTCTAATCTCGTTGAGGATTGTCTTCAGAGCCGCCATGATAGAAAACAAGTAGATAGGCATCGCTTGTAGCACCGATTTGATGAGGGTAAGTCTACTAACCACATTGAGAGGTCGCAGGGCCCAACTGGACAACTTTCTCTTCATTCGGTCCAATAAATCTACCCAAGAAACTTTCCTCATTACTCCTTCATCTAGATGAGCACCAAGGTATTTGGACGGAAGGAATCTCCCCTGAAATCCCATAATACATATTATATTTATTTGAGATACCATGGAAGCATTAAAGAAAAACACCTGCGACTTATCTTTATTAATCTCCAGTCCTAAAGCCCTAGAAAAAGTATTCAAGCATTTTTTAAAATCTTTGGCTTCTTGGACTGAAGGATGGCCCATGAGCATTGTGTCATCAACAATTTGTTGGTGAGTTTGCTTGCCAGTTTTTGTGTGCAAATTTAACCTTTTGATCTCATTTTTTTGCTCATTGCCTTAATTTTTTTGTTGAGGCCTTCAACCGTAAGAATAAACAGGAAGGGGGATAAAGGGTCCCCCTATCGAATACCTCGAGATATACTGGAAGTTTTAGTGGGTGATTCATTAAGCATAATAGAGAAAAAAGTCATCGAGTTCGTATTCATAATCCAATCAATATAGTCTTGATGGAAACCATAAGCCTTGAGCATTTCTCTCATTAATTGTCAATTCAACTTATCAGAGGATTTTGATATGTCTAGTTTGAGAAGAATTCCTGGCATCTTACTTATCTTCAAAGAGTGTATCACCTCATGGACCAGGATGACCCCATCTAGGATCTGACATCCCTCCACAAATCCGATTGCTCTGGAGAGACTGGTACGTGAGGATGGGTTTTAACAGATTCACCATGAACTTTGTAATGATTTTATAAATAACATTGCACAAAGCTATGGGTCTAAATTTATCTGGAGAGTCAGCTACTTCGCTTTTGGGGATGAGGGTAAAAAATGTTGTGTTAAAAGCCTTCAACACCTCTCTCTCTTTACTTGAGTCCTCCCATTAGGGGAGTTTTGAGCTCTAAAATGGGCCTCACAAGGGAAAGAATAAAATAAGAGTTATAATAATAAAACTAGCATACCCCCAATGAGGGGAAATGAAACATCGAAGATAACTTTGATATGTTGTAAAATGAGATAAAGTTATATGTATGTAGATAATATAATTCTATGTGTTAGCGAATCTATGGTAGGTTTAGTAATCGATGAGATGGAAAGGAAAACTCTGTTGCAAGTAATAATAAAAAATTAATAGAAGCCCATGTAAATGATGACAATTAAAATGAAATGTACATTAATTTGTCATACGAGAAGTATGCACATATGAGTAAAACAATGTTATGTTCTAGAGTTAAGAAAAACAATGTTATGTTCTAGAGTTAATATTTTTTTTAGGAACCCAAGATTTTACCCATTCACAGAGTGCTTCTTCTAAAGCCTGGATGACTTCTAGAAACCCTTCTAACATTCTTTTGCTTCTAACATTCAGTAGAATAAGCTGCTCACTTGACACTACATGGTGTTTCTCTATAACTCCATATTTGCTAATGGGCAAAATAACTTTCCTTTACAGTCTTGCCACCTTCAAATGCCCACCTCAACATATTGTCTTCTTCAAACAAAATTGGGCGAGATGGCTTTCCAAAGCTTTCAATGATGATATTGAGGCCACCTCATCTATCCAATGAAAGTTAATCGTCAAGCCTACAAAAATCAGTTTCTACCTATCCCAAATAGTAGCCAACTGATGTCCTAGGTGTTGGAACGTATGTATTCCAATATGATTTTTCTAAGTTGCAACATGTTTTTTTTTGCAGATTCCAAGTTCATTAAATATAGAATAAAATTGCAGTACTCAAGTAGAACGCGGAGAAAATTCTGCAAGATTTGCTCATCTAATTCATTCAGCTTGGATGAAATATTGAACTTCCAAATTTCGTCAAGAAGATCCTGAATACATTTCTGTAAGTCTCACTCAAACTTTTCTTCCTCCATTTACTTATTAAGCAAATCATCCACCACAACCATCTCTTTCAATAATTTACCCACTGTTCGCTTATCCTCATAGAAGCCAATTATAGGCAAGGATAGTTGATTCAAGGAGTTCAAATTAATTGTCAAAATCATTTGTACAATATTAAAAGAGCCTGAATACATTTCTGTAAGTCTCACTCAAACTTTTCTTCCTCCATTTACTTATTAAGCAAATCATCCACCACAACCATCTCCTTCAATAATTTACCCACTGTTCGCTTATCCTCGTAGAAGCCAATTATAGGCAAGGATAGTTGATTCAAGGAGTTCAAATTAATTGTCAAAATCATTTGTACAATATTAAAAGAGCCTGAATACATTTCTGTAAGTCTCACTCAAACTTTTCTTCCTCCATTTACTTATTAAGCAAATCATCCACCACAACCATCT
>LPNX010680592.1:109957-196722 GCA_001517045.1 Pseudotsuga menziesii
GTTCGCTTATCCTCGTAGAAGCCAATTATAGGCAAGGATAGTTGATTCAAGGAGTTCAAATTAATTGTCAAAACCATTTGTACAATATTAAAATATATGACGTCTTTTTTTCTCAATAAATATATAATAATTTTTTAAACCTCTCTAACCAATTCAAAAGTAGACAAAAGTCCACTTTATAAAGTGGAACGATTTTTAATAAGATTTAAACCCAACAGTCTTTATTATATATTTTCTCATTACGTTCTTGTGGCACATAAATTTAAAGCTCTACTTAAAAAATGGAAAACATTGTCATTTGATAAACACCCAATTTCAATTACTTCTACTTCCATAAAAACAATGCTTTAAATTTAAATTACATCACGTTTAACTTTTTGAATTATCTGGTACACAGTTAATATTAATAAGTTTGATATTTTTACGAATATGATTGTGTATAAATTAAAATTTAATCACTAAGTTTTTCCGGAGGATAGGAGCAAGGAGCAACACTTTCCAGATATTTTAAGTTGGTACCTCTATTATCGCTTTGCTTAAATAGAGGCCAATTGAGAAAATTGCAAAGCCTAATCATAACTACAAAATTGCAAAGCCTTTTTATGGGCCCTCCTCACGGTTTCAAAGATAATGGGAATCCCACTTCTCTCCATCTTTGGCGATTCCCTTGTCATCATATCATGGGCTACATACAAGAGCACTCTGAACCTACCTCATCTGAGTCACTGGTGTGATGATATTAGAGATCTACTGCAATATTTTCCGGGAATAATCATGAAACACATCTATCGTGAGCATAACCAGATTGCTGACAGTCTCTCAAAAAATGCTCTCTTTCTTGACTCAGGTTATGGAAATTTCAAAGAAGTACTGAATGATATTTCTACTGATCATGGTAACTTTCGATTATTCTAGATGTCCTGTGCTCTATTCTTTAAGCACACATTATATTTGTTTTGATGTGGGATCAACAATTCCATGTAGAACTGATCAGTTATCTGTATGCTCACGATCCATGCTGTTTTCTAATCCTTTCTGGGAAATGATAAATATCTGACCTATTTATACAGGAGTGATGATAAAGCCTGCTAATTAATCAGGCTTGTGCTTTGTCAACCATGTTTTGATGACAGGGAACTTCCTTAGTAGAGAGGAACACCTCTTTGATTGAGCACTACATGAGAAATGATCTCTTGATCGTTTGTATATGATGATCTTTGATTCAATAGAATAACAAGATCTGGTATTTTTTCTGTTGAAAAAAAAAACTACAAAATTGCAAAGCGTAATCATAAGTACAACATGAGCACTAAAGCAATCAAATGCCCCTTATAATGTGTTCATGGGTTAATAATAGTAACTGGAGTTATACCAAAGATCTTCCTCCAAGAAACACAGTGTGTCTGTTGTAATAAATTAGCTTAGATCCAACTTCTAGGCTTTATCAAGCATCCACAGGGATCAAATCTCTGGAGGTGCAAACCTCTTCTTAGGTATTGCACTCAATGAGCTATCAACTTTGGTGTGTCTTATATATAGCCATTGATTTGGTTCACACCAAAAGACACATCTTTCTATTTAAGGTCGACATATAATATTTTTATTATTAATATTTAATATTATTTATAATGGACATATAATACTTTTTATTATTTTTTATTTTGTTAGGAACGAACATCACAACATCTCCCCTATACATGGTTTTAAAACCATATGCAAGGCCCTCCTAAAACTATGGGTTGTTCAGGAGGCCTTGCACATGGTCTTAAAACCATTTGCAAGGCCCTCCTAAACCATGTGTTGTTTAGGAGGCCTTGCACATGGTTTTAAAACCATGTCTTAAATTTTTAATTTTTTATTGTTTTGTTAGGTAGGAACATTACGACATCTCTCCCATATTAGGTTGTTTTTTTGGCCGACATTTATTTTAGTTGATAATTAAATTTTTTATTTTTTATTATTTTGTTAGTAACAAACGTTACTCTACAAACGTTACAAGATC
Source organism: Pseudotsuga menziesii (assembly GCA_001517045.1). Classification (NCBI taxonomy): domain Eukaryota; kingdom Viridiplantae; phylum Streptophyta; class Pinopsida; order Pinales; family Pinaceae; genus Pseudotsuga; species Pseudotsuga menziesii. The sequence goes on from LPNX010680592.1 coordinate 111,960, forward strand.
TTTCTCATATTAAGTTTTTTTTGGCCGACATTTATTTTGGCGGATAATTAAAATTTTCATTTTTTTATTATTTTGTTAGTCTTGTAACGTTACAACATAACGTTACAAGACAAACATTACATAACGTTACAAGATCTCCCCCATAATGGGCTCTAGAGTGCCTCTCAATGCAATAATGCTAAAGAAAATCAAGTTGTCACAAGACTTGTAGTCCATTGTGCTTTAGTGCCAAACAATACTGGGCATGACATTCCTAGTTTTGTTTTTAAGGCAAGAATTGCAAGACCACATTGAAGTTTAACCTTGAACAATGAAAATACCCATTGTAAAAGAGCCCAAATATTGATGCTCAACGGTACAAAGGGATAAATTCCTCTTCGTAGTGGTAGAGCAATTCCCTGAAAGAAAGCAACTCCTCATTCAATCATTAAAACAAACGAAACTAAATGATCTGAGCTCAGTGGACTTCATCAATTTGTCACTCAGGGAATTAGCTTTGAAGAGAGATTGGAATGAAATTTGGATCACGCGTATGGTTTGGAGACTCCATTATAGGGTCAACCTTTACGTGACGGACAGGGGCGACTCCTCATAGGCCGTCAACAGATGACAAAGCCGCCAGAGAAATCGACCCTTTAAATAATGCCCTTGGCGTAATAACAATTTTAAATTTTGGAGGAGAAAAAGAAAAAACTACATTTTCTTATCTCATTTTTGACGTCTCCTTATCATATTTTTTTATTATTATTGAAAATTTCATTTTTGGGTGCCGTGGATACCTCAGATGCATGCAGTGTGGGTATAGGTTGGATGAATAATTAAATTCCACATCCAACGAGTCCCCAAACTCGAAATTTGGGTGAACCGATAAGGAGATATGTAAAAAATATGATAAGAAAAAGTAGTTTTTTTATTTTTCCCTCCATGTTTTTTTTACAAATTTTGCCCCCATGGTTAACATCATCATCTTGAATCCTATTGGTTCTTTTAAAGTGAATTTTTAGGGTACGATTTTCCTTAGTAGGCCCATTTTAAACCTCAAAATTTCTCTAATAACTATCCTTCACATATCCTCCTTAATGAGGTCCCATAAATGGTAAAAGAAATTCATTATGAAACCATCAAGGTCGGGAGCCTTCCCATCTACTATCTATTTGACTGCTTCCTCTACCTCTCGCATCTCTACTAGCTTTTTAGGAGATCGTTCTATCCAAGGGTTATCAGGGCAGAGATATATTGAGTAATTTTTGCAATATCCTCCGATCTATTAGCCCCGTCTTCTTCCATTATTGCTCCAAAATAGTTGACCAGTTCCTCCTCCATGTCCTCTCTATTTTCCACATATTGCCCAGTCTCCTTCTTTAGTCTGCGGATTTTATTCTTCTGCCTATTTTGGATTACAGTCTGGTGGAAGAATTTGGTATTGTGTTCTGCCTCCTGGAGCTTCTGGTTTCTTGATTTCTGTTGCCAGTATATTTCTTCCTGGTGCTCTTAAGCATTGAGCTGCTCCAACATTAATTTTTCCCTCTGTTTTAGTTCCTCATCATATCCATTTTTCATTCCTTTCCATTGAATATGCTCCAGTTGTTACATCATATATTGCCAAACTCCTCCCTATTCCATGTACGGATTCATGCCTTCAAAGCCTTCAATTTCTAATGAAATTGGTACATTCGTGTTCCCCTTGGAGAATCCATGTCCTCCACCACTGATGGACCAATGATTTAAAGTCCTTATGTTCAAGCCACAATTGTTCAAAACGATATTTCATATTAAGGGGATCCCAACCATGCCATCTTAGGCATACCGACCAATGATCTGAATTACCTGCAGATGACAGGACATGAGCAGTCAAATCACCACCCCCATTGACTACCCCTTTGAGGTTAGGAATCTACTTACCCGTATGCCACATGGTGCTCACCTCCCCGCTTGATATTCCAAGTGAACTACCCATTCCTTGTTTCCACATCTACCAAGTGATTTTCCTCTATAAAGTCCTTAAAGGCCTCATTTGAGGCTTCTAGAATTCATCGACCTCCTTTATTTCCCCCCAAATAGGTGATTGGATTGAAGTATCCCCTTAGAATCCATTGCTTGTCCACAACCCATCTTGCAGCCCATGGCCGTGCTTCCAAAAAAGCCTCCTTCTGTGGATAGATGCTTTGTCCATAAATGTTTGTAAGGACTCCCTTGATCAAGGTATTACAAATCTAAATTCAACTGACAAAAAGAATATTGTGGCCTAGAAGATAGAGAGACATACTTCTTCCGAATGCCACAAAATTGCTAGCCCTCTTGCCATTATGTGCACATCAAATGCCATTGTTTCACTACATTTCCAAACTCTATTCCCTACCTCCTTCATTGCCTCTGCTCCACATTTTGTTTCTTGCCAAAAAACTATCATTGGTTTCTCCTTTCTCAACTTATTTCTCAGCATCTTAATATTGTGTGAGTGACTCACCCCACATATATTCTAGGTTATCACTTTCAATGGGAAGCTTTATTGACTTTAGAAATGGCCACCCTGATTGTCGGATACTCGCCCGATTCCACCAATCTGGTTCCTACCTTTGCAATTCTCTATTTATTTCTCTTTCTTCCTCTCTTTTCCCCTTCTTTTTGCTGCTTCCTTTCGCTGCCCTTTTGTTGTTCCTTGGATACTCCCAGGTTAGGAGTGGTTTTTGTCTTTAAAATGGCCTCTTTCAATAGTTCGATCTATCTCCTTGGGACAAAGCCATTCCTTTTTTGTTACATTTTTTATTATTATCTCATCTAGATCCATACCTTCTGTTCCTTTGGTTGGTCATCTTCCATTTCCTCAAAATTTTCCTCCTGGTTCTTTGGGGGTACTTGAGGCACTTCGAAGAGTAGTTTCCCGTCTAAGGTTGTTCCCTTTGAATCTCCCTGAGCTAGGTCATCCAAAATTATTCTCCCATCGAAGATATGGTTTCAATCTATTTTCTTTTCAATCTATTTGCATTAGGAGTCCTTCCCGTTGTGTTGGTTTCCTCCTATGCCTTCATCTCTTACTGACCTAAGTGAAACCTTCCTCATTGCTCCCACTTTCTTGGGGCACTTGAGGTGTCAGGGCAGGGATATTTTGGGGAAAGTTTATGCTCAGGTGGCCATACTCATGGCATTGCTTACATTTGAATGGGAGATTTTCATAATCAACAGGTTGAGCCCAATATTCGTCCTCCCATGTGAAATTAATGGCCTCCGGTAAATCAAGACACAGATCCATATAAACCCAGATCCGGTAAAAGAGGTATACCTCCTTTGTTTGGTTTGTTGCAATGCCTTGACAAAATTTCCCAGAGTATTGCCGAAAGATCGCAGGATTTTTGGCTCCCAATACTCACACGACAACGAATAAATCCGGATCCACATTTTACCACACTCATATCTTCTTGTTCCAGATTAAACCTCTCCTTCCATGGGCGAAGGTATAACCTTGTTGAGAGAAATAAATAGGCTCCCCCTTCCAAAATATGATCCCTATCTTCCTGATTGAAAAGAAATGATTGTAAAAAACCCTTCGAACCTAGATGAAGGTCATAGTGGCCTTTAGGGTTCCATGTTGCTTTGATCCATGTGAGGAGATCCCTTTCCTTCGGCCAAACCCCCGAATAAACTTTCTGATTAGGGATTTTTCCTTCAACAATTCCACTCACTCGCGTAACTTGTCAGAACTAATATGAAGTGATGGGATCTCAACAGATCTCGGTATGCAGCCACCATGCCCGCGCCCCATCCCTCTCTGTTCTTGATCTCCGATCTTGTCCTCTTTTTCCTTCGATCTTCCCTCCACTTGGTTCTTTTCTGCCCCGCTCCTAGGCCTGTCTTGTCGCTACGAGATGGAGGGGGAGGAATCCCCTCTTGGAGACCCCATCCTTGCTCACCATAGAAACCCTCGTTTGACCTCGCTTCTTACTGATTTAGAAAAAAAACACAGAGCACCAATGAATTTTTACAATTGATCCGTTTTCAACCATTAATATTAAATTTCAATGTTTTTAGTTTTTGATTTCAAAACAAATTGAAATGATTTTTATAATCTTGATGAGAAATATTTTAAGATAAGTTGAATATTTTCTTATAATTTATAATCTTCGAAATTTTTTATGTTAACATTAATCATTTTACAAATAATGTATTTTCCATATTCTTATTTTATATTGAATAAAAAAGTATGCTAATTAGAGATTAATTGTTTTCGAGAAACGATTTTCTTATAGTTAATAGAGCATCCTTTAAAGATGTTTATATTTGGGTTTCGCTTCGATCTATGAAGTATCGAAAGGGATTTAATTGGATCCAATTTATTGAGGTGTATTTTTTTTCATTGATATTTTACATATAAAAAAAAATATACACTTTAAAAAGTTTGATCCCTCTTAGTGCTTGATAAATCTAGGTGACAAACTTACACTTTTTTTAGTTACTTTTTTATTTTTGATAGCTTGTAAATAAACATATTTTTTTATTTTTATTTTTAGAAATATTGTATTACATACACATTATATACATTACGTTACAACTTCCTCATACTATTCTATATTTTTAGATCTACTTAATACAAATATTCTATATTTTTAGATCTACCTTGTTTCTCTAGATGCAATAATAACTATATATTCTATATTTTTAGATCTACTTAATACAAATATTCTATATTTTTAGATTTACCTTGTTTCTCTAGATGCAATAATAACTATTTGATATATTTATAATAGTGAAATTACATATAATTTTTTTTAAGAGATTGATTTTTAAGAAACAATTTCTTTAAAAGCATCTTTGGTATTGAGTTATTTACTTGGCCATTTATTTGGTGAAAGTTCCATCATTAATAAAGATGAGTACTCTTGGGTTGTGTAGCTCTGCCCCTCGCACTTCAAACTAGTAAAATGTAGCTATATACTATTTTCACAATAACAAAATTACAATATCCAAATTATTACATATATGTTATTAACTCACTTATAAGCTTTATATATAAAATGATGATGGATATATGGTTTATACATATAATCATAATTAAAGCATATATCCATTATCTTATCATTTTAAAATCTCAAATTTAAACAATTGACTATTACATAAACTAGTCATGTGACTACTTTTTATAGAAACCCTTGTTGACATGTTCATCTTCGTGAAATTTCTACAAAGTTACATTTTACAACGAGATTGAAATTAAATTTTACGAGTCCTTTGAAAGGCATGTCCATTAGTGTGATTTGCATCACATCTTCATGCTATCAAGAAGGTTCTTCATTATTTTAAATTAATTAATGGCTTACATGTTGATTTTTGTATTTTGGAGGTGTTTTTCCAGTGGTTTTGTGTCTAAATAATTGAAAAAGGAAAAATGATACTACTTTTAGCATTAATTTTATGAGATGTTAAATTAATTTCATTTTTAAAGTTATAAAGTGACTTTTTGGAGTATTTAATGAGAGTTAAATGAAATTAAATATTTATAGAGAGAAAAGTGAATTTATCTCGTTTATTGATTTTTCATCACAAGATTCAACGTGGGGCCTTGGATCTTACGACCATTCAACTACTTTATTGAGAAAACAAAACGGTGAGGCAAAGAAGTGGTACAATGCTTTCATTCCATGAGATTTGGAGAGAACTCGACCTCTTGAAAAGAGAGAGAGTCCGGAGAGAGAGAATGAATAGCATGAATTCCAAGGCAATTCGAGCAACATGAGAAGGGAAATATTTTTAGAGTGACTGGAATGAAAAATGAGGTACCCACAACACTATATCAACATCATTGAAATTAAGGATTTGCACACAGTTCGAGGAGGGAGCAGTAACACACATTTCCAAGTAATGACATGATTTTTGAGGAGCAGGTACATGCAATCTGTACAACATTAAATGTGTAGGCCATACATCTAATTTTTGTTGCTGAGATGACACGAAATTCAATGAGATTACTTGTTGTGTTGTAGTGGCACATAAACCATTACAAGGAAAAATTTTGGGCACAAAATTCAAGGAGACATACTGAACGTTGACAGTCCATATAGAGATGAGAAGGCATGAATTTCGAGACTGTATGCACAGATTTTGAGACAACTTCTACACTATTTTTGAGGCAATCTATTGGTCTTCTGGTTGAGATAAGTCATGCTTGAAATTATTATTATACTGTTGTACAATTTTGAAGAAGAAATAAAAATACTCTCTCTCACATGTTTCCCCCCACGTGGGTTTTTCTTGGGGCATTAGCCAAAAAATATCGGAGTTTGAATTTTTTACTGTGTGTGAGTTTATTTTTGGTCAGAAATGTTTGTAAATTTCTCAAGTGTTTCAAGTATGTAAATGTTTTATGAGTAACAATTCCATTTGCAACAATCATATGTAGAATGGGGTTGGGCATTAAACCATGATCTTTTGAGAAAACTTGAAATCAGGTTGGGAAAGTGAGAATTTTTACATGGTATTAGAACGAGGTTGAAGAAAAGAGCAGAGATTTCAAACTTGAGAGGGAGAACCTTTTGTTCGCCATGCATATTTGGACTTGCATTTTTAGTTAGATGGCCATTGGGTTGAGGATAGAGGACAGGTTGGACAAGGCAACCAATTTCGGTCCTTGGAAAGCGCGGATTTTTTTGATTTTGTTGAGTTGAGGAAAAATGTGGTGGTACTTGCAGCTACAGATGCAACAACATTGAAAGCCTTCAACAAGAATGACATCAAGGCTAAGATAATTATCCTTGTTACAGTTAAAGACCATGTGCTCCCACATGCAACTGGTAAGGACTATGCTTATAAAATGTGGAATGGCTTAACCCGTATGTACCATAGTTTCAATGAAAACTAAAAGATGGCATTGAGAGAGAAGTTGAAAAGCATCAAAATGGCCAAATATGAAAATGTTGCATCTTAACTTAGTAGGATCGTACAGGTGAGAGATGAGATTGGAGCAGTCGGAGTGGTGGTTGTTAGCAACGAGCTTGTGTGGATAGCCTTGAATGGCATGACCAAGCCATGGGTTGTTTTTGTGGAGGCCATTATATATAGAGAAAATATGCCTTCCTAGGATCGTCTTTGGGATGACTTCATTCAGGAGGAGACCCAAAGCGGATATGTGCAGGGTAGTTCATTTCATAGTAAGGAAGATGAGGAGAACATGGATTTGATAGCTAAAGGGAAGAAGAAGTCCAAGAAGGGTCCCAAGGGTGGGGCTATGCAGTAGGGTGATCAGAAGAAAGACCTGAACAAATTGAAATGATTTGCATGCTAGAAGTTTGGGAACTATGTTGGACAGTGTCCGAACAATAATAATAAGAAGAAGCAATAGACAACAATTGTGGCAGAGGTTGAGGTGTATGTAGCGAGGTTTGAGAAAGAGTTTTCCCTATTTGATGGTCAATTAGAGAGAGCATCCATCACCAACAGATAGGTAGATTATGAGAGGGAGCATTCCTTGTTTGTTGGCCATTCATTGAGTGCATCTACCATCACATGCACCTAGTACATCGATAGTGGGGATTCTAGCCATATGACAGGTGTGCAAGATATGTTTTCAGATTTCACCAAGATTGGTTTAGATATGGAGGTGGTGATGGGAGATGACAGTATTGTCAGGGTATTTGGGTGAGGGACTGTCACCCTTTAGAGGGAGTCCGTGGATCCCGTGATAGTGAGGGATGTCTTGTTTGTTATCGGGTTGAAGAAGAACTCGACATTTGGTTGTTTGACTTACTCTCATGTCCCTTTAGAGGAGAGGAAAAAGTTGGGACCCATAACATAAAAGAGATTTTTTATGGGGTATGATTAGATTTTGAAGGCCTTTTGCATATATCCTCCTTCATAGAGGATAGTTGTTATGAGGATGGAGATGATATTTGAGGAGGAGTGGGCCTTCAAGAAGTATCAAGAGTTAGAGCAGGGGGAGTAGCAGGATTCCACACCTCAAGTGAGAACACAAAGTCCAACTTCATAGAGTGTAGGGTCCTAGGTATCAGGGGTGATCAATCCACATGATACATGATCATCACTTTTAGGGATACATTATATAGGTTCACTAGGTACATGTTCAGGTTCTCAGGTTACAGGTTCACTCGTTCCCATTGCACATGGTTCGCCATCTACTAGTTCACCAATTTTTGGTTTACCAGCCAAAGAATCACAAAACACTGGGTCTACTTATTCAAGATAGTTAATAGATGTGGATGAGCAGGAGCATACCCCCCTAACTAGAGACTACTTTAGTGAAGAGGAATTCAAAGGGGATTCAAGACAAGTTGAAGGAATCTTAAGAGTCAATGGAGAATCCTAAGAGACAGGTCTAAGAGAGCTGAGTTCCCAAGAGGTTTTGTAGTTACATGACTATGGTTACTAGTCTTCATGGCTCGGAGCCTTTCACTTTTGAGGAGGTTGCAAAGCATCAAGTATGGAGAGATTTCATGATGGAAGAGTACCATTCCATCATGAAGAATGATGTGTGGGAGGTGGTTTTGAGACCGGAGGGGAAGTCAGTTGTGACTTCTCGGTGGATCCACAATATCAAGCATGCTACAGATGGAAACATCAAGAAGTACAAAGCTCAATTTGTAGCACGAAGGGTCTCACAAATAGAGGGTGTTGACTATGATGAGACCTTTGCACCTGTTGCTTGATACTCTTCGATTAGAGAAATGATCTCTATTGTAGCAGAGATGGGTTGCAAGATCCACCAAATGGATGTGAAGACCACATTTCTGAATGGGCTTATCCAGGAGGAGGTGCATGTTGAAAAACAGTAGGGATTTGAGATACATGGGAGAGATTCTCATGTCTATAGGTTGAATAAAGCTTTGTATAGACTAAAGAAAGATCCTAGATCATGGTACTCGAGGATAGATTCTTGCTACAGATGGGATTTCAGAAGAGTGAAGCATATTTGAACCTATACTACATTGTGGTGGGTGATGAACTGCTTATTATTTTTCTCTATGTTGATGATTTGTTCATTATAGTTTTATAGATACTCATTGTAGGGTGCAAACAGATCATCACCCACCACATTTTACAGGAATACCCAACGTAAATAAAATAAATAATCCATCAATTGGAAATGAAATATATATTTGATAATGATTTGAGATATATTACAAATTTATGATAGTGTTGTATATATAATTCTTAAAGGCACTTTATGGTGACCATTCACAAATGAATGTGTCCCTTAATATTTAATAATTATTTAACAATATTAATAGTTATTATGTTATATTTTGTATGTTACATTTCCTCTCCCTTAGAAATGATTTGTCCTCAAAGCATAATTATGAAATACTTTTATCCCATGTTCTTGTTTGTAACATTTTCTCGTGATCCTTTGTGTTGGTAGCAACGACACTTGACGAAATGAGACGATACATTCTTTTAAACATTGAGTGAAAATGTTGCGTCATTTGTGAAGTCGTCCACCCGAGATCGAGATACATTGGAAATGTTTGTTGATTAAATGTTCGGAGTTGCCGAATTTGTCTTTGTTCTTTATAGGCATAATATTGCTTATTTTTGTCTTGTCCTTGTTGTCGATCATAACAACTCTTATGGCTGGTATGGGGATAAGGTACTCAAGTCTTTTGTGGAGTGTTTATAGGAACTTCAAATTTTTGTGCTTCTAGAAATTTATTGGTTGATAATAATTCAGTTGAGTGTGTATTTGTTTCTTGTTCCTCAACTTGAATTTGTTTTCTTGATAGTTTGTATGCTTCCTTTTGGATTTGCTCTATTTTTTTCTCGAACAACTAGTTGTCATGTTGAATCTTATAAAACTTTTATTCTTGTGATTTTTCATTTTGTTTTAACTTCTTAATTTGTTCCTATTTTTCTTGATTAATATTTCTTAGACGATGATTTATTCTTTCTTTTTGAGTATTTTTCCTTCAACGCCTTCATTAGCTCATTTTGACTTTTGAATACTTTTTTTTTTTTTTTTTTATATTGGGACTAAAATTTTGTTATGGTTTCTCGGTCGGAAAATTGCTTCAATATTGTCTGATAACATTTTATTGATTTTTGTGGTCTCTTACTGATGTGTGTTGTTAATGTCATCCTTTTTCTACCGGAGGCCTTTTTTTATGTTGATATTGACTGGCCTATGATCCTTGACTTTCTAACTTTCTTTGGACTTCCAATTCATTATATTTGTCTATGATGAGCTTGTTTAGTTTTTTTACTTATTCTTTAGCTTGTCATCACTTCCATAAGGCAATTCTTCGTCATTGTTTGACTTTCTGATTTTGTATTCAAGGTTTAGATTATGATTTTTTAAAGGTGATATTTTTTGATGCTTATTTGCTAACATTTTCGCGAAATATTCATTAGCATTTTCAAAACTTTGATTTTGATCTTTTAAGCTATGATTTTCCTGCTTTGTTAACAGATTTAGCAATTTCTGCTTATTAATCTCGAATTGTAGATAATTATTGGTTGCTTTATAATGTTCTAAGTCGCTTCCTAGTGCTGGTCATTGTGACTACATTTGTGAATATAATATTGCCATGGGTCTTCTGTTGACTTTTAATTCTTTGATGATAAATGTTCTTTTTTGACTTTGATTTTTTTTTTCCTTTTTACCTTTTTTGTGTTACTTTGCTTCTCTCCCATGAATAATCTATTTATTTATTCTTCCTTTATAAAAACCACGTGTTGTTTTTTTTATTATTTTTAATTTTCTTTTTCTTCTTCTCCTTATTCTTTATCTAATGTGTCACGTCCCCGTCCCTCAACCGGCAAAGAGGACGCGACGAACACATCAACACAACCGGGCAAATGGCCCCATGAACATAATCAAAGAAATCAATGCTGGACATAAAATTTACAAGCATACACAGATGCAAAACTCTTCAATCATACAGCGGAAGCAACACAAATACATTCCAGCATTTAACATCAATATAAATTACAGAGATGAAGTAACCAGCAGTACTTATATTTTGATGAAGAATTCACCCACAACCAGCTACATCGCTGCAACGTTCCACCCAACCATAGGCCAGCGTGCTCATCAGTCTCTCAGCAACGCTGCCACCCCCGAGCTGGGCATGGTTCCTCCAGAATAAGGGTCAATTACAGGCTTACACATAGCCTAGGGGACATAAACAACAAACTAACACAGCTGGGTTTCACAGGCTTTCAACAGACAAGCCAAGCCAGCACAGTCCGAAGACTAACCATTGCACTCAGGTAATTACTTAGCTGTCACAGCTTAAACAGGGCAACACGGAGTTGTTCTTGGCCCTATCGTGGCCAAAACAACTCAGCAACAATACCCAAACCAGGGTAACAACAACAACCCAATTTCACAATGAAAATGATGGAAACTATGCATAGTCCAAAACAGGGAAACTCAGCCGACATATTGGGAATCCACAGTGGCCCAAAACAAATTTGAGCACCACAGCCCACACAACATGGGTGAAATCAACAGTTTGTCCAAGGCAATTGAGCCACGGGAAGACTCACACAGACCACGCTGGAAAAAAATTTACAGACTCCCAGCCTGGGCGTGGGTAATAATCAACGCAGAACCCACAATCCGACCCATGGGGAAAGGATTCAGCCACTCCATTCATCAATCCGCAGAGGAAAACGACGTGGGTAAAACCCAGGAAATCCCTGTGCGCGAAAATGAGAAACGGGAGGGAAATTATCTGGGTGAGAATGCACAGCAGTCGGGAGGACGCGAATTGCAAGTGCCTGAGCGTTTAGTAACTCGTGAGGAGGAAGAAAATTCCTGCGTGAGACCAAAATCGCCCAGAGCCTATGCGTGAGGAGCCAACAGACCAAAAATCGTGGTGAGTGTGAACTGACCAGGGAGGAGTGCGTGAGGGAGAAGAATGGGCAGGTGGGTAAGGCTGACAGCCTACCACAACCATCACACCTTCATCAATAAATGCCCTCAGCCACTCAGCCATAACTCCTCAACCACCAGCTGAAGCATTAAAGAGGTTGACAAGGTTGGATGAGGCAAAAGGTGACAAACAACAAAGGTGGTGAAACATGAGTTTTTCCCCATAACCAAGGTTTGACATCCCCCCCACCCCTTATCCTTTGGAATCATGCCCTTTTCATTCAACGTTGCACTGCCGTAGCTGGTTGTGGTTTTAGTTTTATTTGATGTGCGTGTTTACATGATGCCGAATTATAATGTGCCAGCTAGCACGATATACCATCGGCAACTATACCTATTGCCGGAACATACACACAAAATCGATGGTGGGGCTTTTTCCTTGAGCTCCTCACCATGATTAATTACAATATATACATCATGCAAACGAGGTCAAAACCGGGGACATTACATTTCCCTCCCCCTTGGAGTAACACCGTCCTCGGTGTTCCATTACATATATACAATACATATACAATTGCACATCAAAATTTCAAAATTGCAGATCTATACCACGTTCAATCATTACTTTGAACGTTCAAGACCAAGCCTCTCGGCTTCCATGGACTTCTCCTGCTGGTTCTCAGCTTCTAGTTGATCCCGAAGTCTAGGAACTTTGCGGCTATTGCCCTCATCATGTTCCCTCATTGGACAGTCCCGGCGTAAATGATGTCCTCCGCATCTCCAGCATCTCACTGGCTGCTTCATCTTTACCTGCTCAATTTCCTTTGAGTCTTCATGCATGGACCATTTCTTATCGGATCGCTTGGACAATTGTCCCATTGCTGATCTACCTTCCTTTCCTTTGCCAATTTCTCCCAGAAGGATTTTCACCTCCCTTTGCAAACCAATAGAGTCTTGCAAAATCTGGTGGTTCATTTCACTCTGCCTTCTCTGTATCTTGAGCATCTCCCCAATATTCTCTTGGGTCTTGGCAATCATTTGAAGGAGACTTCCAGCTAAGTCCAACAACTTTTGATCTGCTGCCATAATCAACGTGCACCACCTGGTTTCACTTTTCTCACCTATGAAATGCACCATTGAAATTTTATCAGACCAAGCATAATACAGATATCAAAATCGGTTAGTTAATTACCCAATTGGCATGACAGTCCAAGTTCCATTAAAGAAACTCTCATATTTTTCATGCCTTCCCCAACAGGCACATGAGCTCACTCATGTCCATTCCTGGGCAGGGAATTAAGTATTCCAGCATTCACAAATTTACTTTAAGCAAATACACACATTTCATTCTCAATCATACATGCATTCAACAATCTCTTGTTTTCACAATGCATAAACATATATTCATATATATATATAATCAAAAGGCGAGAGAGAGCAGTAAGAGTTTTTGCCCTCTTCGGTTTGTTCCATCCTGGAACCCACACCATCGTTGTGGCTTTTCATGCTCTCAGCCTCTTTCACTTTACCGTGAATGCTGGATCAATCCTTCTTGGTCATGACACTTAGTGTCTTCAGTCTATTCCAGACCTCTAGATTTGGATGTCCACTAACTCTAATTAGCGACCAGGGGACACACTTTATCAACAGAACTATCAAAACCCTAAACAACCAATTCCAAATTGACCATCGTCAAAGTACAGTATACTATCCTCAGTCGAATGGAGCAATTGAAGCATTTAATAAAACACTAACAAGAGGATTAACCAAAATATGTAATGCTGATAAGGACGACTGGGATGAGAAAATACTTGCAGTCTTATGGGCATACAGAACAACATATAAATGATCGACCGACCAAACTCCTTTTCGACTAGTCTATGGACAAGAAGCAGTAGTTCCACTACACTTTCGACAACAAACACCTATTATCACAGAAATACTACATGTCGATGTCAAACGGAGAAGGAAGGACTGACTATTTCAACTCAGCAAGATGGAAGAGCACCGACTCATGGCTATACAACTCAAAGAAATCCAAAAGCAACAACAGAAAGCATGGCACGACCGCAACATCAAGAACAAAAACTTGTCGATCGGAGACCTTGCTTTACTATACAATAGTCAGGTCATAGGTAAACCTAGAAAGCTCCACACAGAATGGATGGGACCTTACGTTGTCGAAGAGATACATCCCAACAGATCAGTCCGACTAAGGACGTTACAGGGAATAGTATTTCAGAAACTCGTGAATGGAGCCCGACTAAAACGCTACAAAAACTAATCCAAAAAAAAAATCATATAATGACCATAACCATCAACCAAAAGCTATAAAAAAATTATATATTCAAAAACCAAAAAAACAAATAAAAATCCCGCCCTTACAGATAACTATGACAGGAAATCACCATCTTAACAACCACCATCATGGTCATCGACATAACACCATCGACTAGTTCCATTGACCGACCACTCCCATCGACCATTCTCATCACCGATATTGACCGACGACCTCAATAGTCCCATCGCGCTTTCATGACATCGAGCGTCGAAAGCAATTCACCCTTAACACACACTCAAGTATTCCAGCTGGAACATCACGTCCACCATTAATACACCCATCGACGCACACATCCACATTATCGCTTATAAATACTGGATCGTCGAAGTATCACTCACTGCAATCCAAACAGAGAGAGCATCAGAGAATCCAGAGGACTAAAAGCCGAGAACCCCTTACTGAAACCAACCACCAAACTGACACAATGGCTCCCAAACAAACGAGAGCCTCGACCAAAGCCAAGGAAATACAAGCTGCAGATACACCTTTAGTCCACAGGTTGAAAAACATAAAAAATGACAAAGTACAGGAAGGCTCATGGCAAAAACTATGGGCCAAAATACAAGAATGGGCCTTTGTCGACAAAAAGGCCACTCAAGTAGCATAGAAAATCAAACACAACACTATCTTCACCTATGCCAATGCACCACTTATGGCTAGCTTTGGTGGCACCAAGGAAACTGCTGTCAAATTCATCATCAGCCGATATCACAACGGCCGGTTCTACTTCGACTAGCCGGTTGACATCTCTGGAGAAGTCATCTCCAAGCTGACCGGTCTCTCTAATGAAGGAAACCCCGTACCAATCAGAATCAAAGAAGGACTCGTTGAAGAGCTCACTGGGTCATCCTCAGGTAATAAATCCAAGGGGTTGATGATTAGCCAAATCACAACCCGAACGCCATAGATTGTGGCCAAAATCATTGCAATAACACTCACGCTGGCAGGTCGAGGCAGCGACCTTAATTTAGACATGCTAGAAGCTATTGACACCATTTCTACCAATGGACGAATATACAGATGGGAAGGATATGTCGCCGACATGGTGAAGACCATCTGTGAAAGACGTTAAGAAACGGGGGGAATCATCAAGTTCCCCTCCCTCATCTTATGGATTGTCATGTACCACATCTGCCCAGAAGGAAGTCCAATCTTTCGGGAACCATCCAAGTTTGACATGTGGAGATTTAAGCCATGCTCCTAGAAAGGAACCTTGCATGAGCTTGAGCGCAGGAAAGTACTACTGGAGAACTAGTTCCAACAGCTCAAAGTCCGCACGGCTAGATGGAGGGTGCCTCAAAAAATCTGAATAAATCTACCAATGAACTCCCACATCCAGCTGGATCTTGACCATAGCTCAGTGTGGTACATGCAGGGCGACAATTCAAACACCAAAGCCCTCGACTACTATCCATTTGTCGACCAGATCTTTTGGGCACTGTCTCGACAGGCCAAAAAAAAATACCAGTACTAGCAAAAACAAAGCCGATCGACTTCTCGATCGAAGAGCCTCTCACAGACCAGGAAAAATAATTATCTCAAATTGTAGATAATTATTGGTTGCTTTATAATGTTCTAAGTCACTCCCTAGTGCTGGTCATTGTGACTACATTTGTGAATATAATATTGCCATGGTTTCCTATTACAACTTCTTTAGCAATAGATGGTCTTCCATTGACTTTTAATTCTTTGATGATAAATGTTCTTCTTTGACTTTGATTCTTTTTTCCTTTTTACTTTTTTTTGTTACTTTGCTTCTCTCCCATGAATAATCTATTTATTTATTCTTCCTTTATAAAAACCACGTGTTATTTTTTTTATTCTTTTTAATTTTCTTTTTCTTCTTCTCCTTCTTCTTTATCTAATGTTTTGGTCAAAGACCACATTTCAGGGAAGCCTTAGGATAATGGCTAAAATCCAAATTACACAAAGTGTATATAATGGCCAAGGGTCGGAGCAGACTCGTTGTGATACCAATGTAATATTCGTATCCAGGTATTCTCAAAACAATTCTGAATAAACCCACAATTTCTGAATAACCCACATATTTGATAAATGATAATTATAAGATGATGATTGTCCAATACAACTGTTGGCCATTATATAGGCCCTTTAACACCTCTCCATTGAAAGGGTATGTCTTTTAAGTAATTGTTATTATTGTTATTAATGTATTTATTAATTATTTTATTTTCATAACATTTACCTTTCCTTAAGGGAAGCTTTGTCCTCAAAGATGAGTGTGTTGATATTCTCTTTTATTCTTCCTATGCGTCGAGCTGACTTGAGACAATAAATTTTGATTACAATCACTACTTCATTTTTTTTCCTTTGTTTTGGAATCCACATTAAGTATGTAATTGGTGAAGTTTTGTTTACACTTTTGCATCTTGCGCGGTTGTAAATTTTAACAATTTTTGTTGTCAATTGAACGTACTTGAAAATCTTGACAACAATAAATATTTTCGTGATGTCATTCCCAACATATTCTATGCCATTTCCTTTGAAAGGGATCATTATACTTATAATGCTAACAAAAACACAACTCTTATCTTGTGTCTGATTAATCTTATAATTGTTCCATTTATGTTCTTTTGAGGTGAGAGGATAGTCAAGATAAAGTTTGAAGCTAAAAAATCTGATTTCTTAGACTTGATTTATCTTGCACACTGTGGGATCCACCCCTTGTCCTTGCAATGATCATCATTTTTTTCAACAACACTGGATTTAGTATCGTCACAATCTTACTCAAGCCCATCTTCATTTTTGTCAAATATGGCATTGTTATTTTCATCATCACTATGATATTCTGTATCCTTGGCTTGCTTATTATATTGATCGATATCATTAATATCATTTTGGTTGACATAATGGTTATCCATATCTTCCTCTTTTTCATCATATTCATGTTCTTTATTTGGTTTTTCTTTTGGTCCTTGAAGATCAAATTTAGATTTAGTTTCTGAATCTTTGTCTTGAGAGGCCTTCGGTCTGCTTTGTTGGTTTATTTTATTGAAAACATTGTCAATAGGTTTATGAACATCTTTTACAATTGACTATTCCATACGATCAAGTATTTCGTCCGTCTTTCTCATTTTCTCATTGAAAATCATACTCAATTCTTCCCTAATTGACTTCATGACAATTCAATAAAAATAAATTTGAATTTGAACTTATGTAAACTTCCTCAAAAGAAAAAATATTAATTAAACTTCAATTATATCTTTATAAGAACCGTGCGTCGGTTTATTAAATAAACCATAATGAAATAGTAAAAGTTCGTTTCTTACATGAATACCCAACACATAAAATAAATAATCCATCAATTGGAAATGAAATATATATTTGATAATGATTTGAGATATATTACAAAGTTATGATAGTGTTGTATATATAGAATTCCTAAAGCCACTTTATGGTGACCATTCACGAATGAATGCGTCCCTTAATATTTAATAATAATTTTAACAACATTATTATTTATTATATTATATTTTGTATGGTACATCACCTCTACCTTAGAAATGCTTTGTCCTCAAAGCATAATTATGGAAGACTTTTATCCCGTGTTCTTGCATGTAACATTTTCTCGTGATCCAAGTTGTGTTGGTAGTTGTGACGCTTGATGAAATGAGGTGATACATTCTTTTAAACATTGAGTGAAAATGTTGCGTCATTTGTGAAGTGGTACACCCGAGATCGAGCTTCATTGGAACTGTTTGTTGATCAATTGTTTGGAGTTGTCGATTTTGTGTTTTCTCTTTATATGCATAATACTGTTTATTTTTGTCTTGTCCTTGTTGTTGATCATAACGAATATTATAAATTGATGGTGATAAGGTACTCAAGTCACTTGTAGAGTGTTTATAGGAACTTCAACTTTTTGTGATACTGGCCATTTATTGGTTGATAATAATTCAATTGAGTGTGTATTTATTTCTTGTTCCTTAACTTGAATTTGTTTTCCAGAGAGTCTAGATACTTCCTTCTGGATTTGCTCTAATTTGTTCTTGAACAATTGGTTATCATACTAAATATTCTTGAACTTTTCTTCTTGCGATTTTTCATTTTTTTTTTAAATTCTTAATTTGTTCCTCTAGTTATTGATTAGGATTTCTCAGGCGATGATTTTGTTCTTTCTTTTCAAGTATTTTTCCTTCAATGCCTTCATTAACTCGTTCTGACTTCAAAATAATTTTTAACTTTTTTATTTTTATTTTTGTTACTTAAATTTTGTTATGGTTTTTCAGTTGTAAAATTTCTTCAGTATTGTCTGATAAAATTTTATGGATTTTTGGGGTCCTTGACTGACGCGTGTTGTTAATGTCATCTTTTTTGTGTCGAAGTTCTTTTATTTGATGTTGATATCGATTGACCTCTGATTCTTAACTTTCTAACTTTATTTAGACTTGTACCAATTCATTATCTTTATCTATGACAAGCTTGTTTAAACGCTTTACTTCTTCTTCTAGCTCGTCATCACTTCCATAAGGTGATTCTTCATCATTCTTTTAATTTCTGATTTTGTCTTCAAGGTTTTGATTGCGATTATTTAAATGTGATTTGTTTTCATCCTTATCTGTTAACATTTTCATGAAATATTCATTAGCATTTTCCGACCTTTGCTTTTGATCTTCTAAGCTACAATTTTCCAGCTATGTTAACATATTTAGAAATTTCTACTTATTAATCTCGAATTGTAGATAATTATTGGTTGCATTATAATGTTCTAACTCGCTCACTAGTGCTTGTCGTTGTGACTACATTTATGAATATGAGATTTCCAAAGTTCGCGATTACAACTTCTTCGGAGATAGATGGTCTTCCTTTGACTTTAAATTCTTTGATAATAAATGGTCTTCTTTGACTTTGATTTTTTTCTCTTCTTCCCCCCCTTTTTTAAATAATAAATGTAATCAACATAATTAATAATATTAAAAATAATAATAAATATTATTAGTTTTTTGAATAAAGGAGAGAGATTTAAAGGTTTCGAAATAATAATAATAATAATAATAATAATTATTATTAATATAATAATAAATATTATTATAATATTATTGTTTAATGGAAGTTAGGTTTTAAAAAGTATAATAATAAATATTATTATTTGTCACGTCCTTGATCACCTCGATGAATTTTTTGAGGTGATGAAATAATTTTTGGAACAACCAAACCACATTTTTCTTCCCTCTAATACCATCTAATATGTTTGATTTGACCAAATTGTTCACCGGAAAAACCTTAATACTCACTTAATCAGATCCTTAATCAACTTTATAATTGATCTCGACTGCTTAATTTAACCTAATGGTTAAATCCGACAACCCTAATGCAATCTCTATGGTTTAACTATCGAGATCCAATGGTCATTAATCACACGAACGACTTAATTAAGATTTCTCGACCTCTTTAGGACAATTCGAATTTTCACTTCTGACTTTGACTGTTCAGGCATCTGTACTGTCAAACATGAAAACAATCACATGGATCCCAATTCCTTGATTCATGACTTCTCGATCCTGACATTCCTAATTTAGGAATTGAAAGTCGGCACAGCGAAGCTACTCCTACTAAGCACCTCCGACTTGCTGACTTCGATGTTTTCGACTAGGTAGTAGGAACTTGGAGCACATAACAGTATTTGAACCAAAACTAATCCGACATACAGACTATGACGTTTCTGATGTCGGGAGTCAGAAAACGACACTGCTTAGCCAACTTCCAATCAAACCACACACTTCCTGAATCCGACATTATCGATGTCGTGAGTCGAAAGTCAACGTTCACCACATGTTCCTTACAATGTGCATGTCGATTCCGATGTCAACACCAAAAATTCGACACCCAAATCAACGACTTGGATTAAATCTATCCAGGTGATCAACGATCGTGATTGCTCAAACCCTCACAAGACAACACTTAGTCGTTTTTCCTATTTTTCATCTTATGCGTTATCCAAGCTGTTCAGTCATCAAGATCGTCGATAGTCCTCCTTCCTTTGGATGATTTCGACCATGGGACTTTGTCCCTATTGTATATGAATTCCCCACAATGCCAATGAATCAATTTCTTTACAACATGCATACAAGCTTCTTCCTTCTCCAACATAGCTATATATGGTTCATATCTTAAGGAAATGTAACTAATTCTGCACAACAAGCATTCAATCCATCTAACATTGCAACTGATGCATAAGAAAAACTCTTTAACACAGATTTAACAAGACATAAACCAAACACAGTGATGACTCTATTACAACCATGAACAACTAGTGTATTAAGCAATCCAAGCTCTATGAGCCAATCTATTCTTCATGCACATATAGTCATAGGAAAATAATTACACATAGAAGTAACTTGGTTTATAGTTACTAGCAATATTCATTGAGAATTCAAACCATATAAGTAAATGGAACATTTCAAACTAGTAAGTAGACATTCAAACACCCAAAAAGTACTTATTTTTCAATTAATTGTTCAACAACCGTTCTATGTGAATGCAACATTCCACCCAACTGTAGGTATCTGCTTGGCCTATATTCTTTCAACACCCACATACCACCCTCGAGCTGGGATATGATACCCACTAGAGAGGAACTAGGAATACTCACTTACAGACAAAACCATAACCATCCATGCTGAGACAGTACTATACTAGGTTTATCAAGTATACAGGGAGGCAAAAGAAGGGAATGCTTAGCCATTTATCTTAACCAAAAATATACATGCATCTCACTTGGTTCATCTAGCCATATACGTCCCACAATACCTACCACACCTAGCAAAAGGAAGGCCCCCTTCACTGCTACACAGTCCCTCAGGAAACCCTTCCCTCCAGTGCTATTAAGGGTGGGCATAGAAAGGTTGTGATTGCTAAGTCTCACATATTCTTGCTTTCATTGGGTTTATCAAGCCATTCCGCCTCTAGTTTATCCCAACTCACAATTTATTTGTCTTTACACTTCCACACCACACTGTTTTCAGCCACATGACACAATTTATAGATTGTTTGCTCGATTTCCACTCCCAATGCTAATAGGATTTGACGCGTCCTTAAAAAGAACCATGTTGGGAACATTCTACACACTTTTTTCTCCTCACGCACATAAATCATCCCCACGCCCTGCGTCCCCCAGGTGAGAATACTGATGCCCTCATTTTTCCCAGTCTTACTTCTCTTGCATGAGAATGATGGAACAAAAATCCATGAGCGACCCTACTTTTGAGTCAAACAATCCAATTTCATATCCTGTCACACCCATCAAAACCCTCTTTTACATGTTTTCTTAAACTCTTGAGATGATTCCTTGAATGCTCTCTAACAACAACATTTAAGAATAATTACGGGAGTGTACTTGGGTAGGTAATTTCCATTTATGGTAGAGGGGTTCTCAAGGTGACACTTGGAAATGTTGGTTTGAATCCCACAATCCCCTCACCTCTCCCTAATGGGTATCATATCCCCTCATTCACGTTGCCTCCATATCCATCCCTGAACATTTTATTTGCATGATGTATATAAATATTTACATATGTACATCTTACATGATGGTAAAATGTATAATAGTCGCCTCTATAAACCAATCATTTACTAGCGGGGCCTTGGATTTTATATCCTCGCTAGGAATTATGGATCACATACATACAAAATTTACATTATAGGAAAATATAATAGGGATCAAAATGGGGATATTACAACCCCCTCATTCCCTTAAAATAACATTGTACTCATTGTTCTTAAAACTTGAACAAAAATGGGTATGCCTCCTGCATGGAATCCTCTAGCTCCCATGTAGGTTGATCTGGTTGAAGGTGCTTCCACTACACCTTCACTTGGATGATAGTGCAATTCTAGATCAATGTTTATTATTATCGAGGATGCACAAAATATCCACTTGGAACTCTCCCTCGGGTTCCACCTGGATCATATTCCAATCAATTACATGATTAGGATCATGTACATAATTTTTAAGAAAAGAAAAATGTAAAAAATTACGCACTCTCATGCTAGCAGGAAATGCAATCCTATATGCAAATGGTCCTATCCTATCAAGGATTTCAAATGGTCCACAATATCTGGGTTCCAACTTGGCATAACTCCCTAATTTCAGGGAACTTTTCTTGGGTTTAACTCTCAAGTATACATGATCTCCAACTTGAAATTCCTCATGCACTCTCAAATATGCATATCTTTTTTGCCAATCCTAAGTTGGCTTCAAATTATGTCTTATCTTAACAATTTATCGCTCCATTTATTGAAGCATCTCTATCCCAAGCACCACTCTTCTGAATCAATTGTCCCAATTTACGTGATTACTACATCCTTTACAATATAAAGCTTCATATGGACTCATTCCTATTGCTTCATGGTGACTGTTGTTGTATGCAAATTCTACCAGGTGTAGATAATTCTCCCACTTAGATGGCTTGTCCATACATCCTTAACATATGTTCGATAACTTGGTTCACCCTTTCATTTTGACCATCTATTTGAGGATGATATGATGTACTGAAGTTCAGATAAGTTCCCAATTCTTGAGAAAAACCTTTACAAAATTTGGATGTGAATTTGGCACTCTATCTAAAATTATGGCCTTGGGTAATCCATGCAATTTGAATACCTCTTTCATGAATCTAGATTCTATGTCAATTGCCTTGTAAGTAGACTTAAATGGAATGAAATGTGTGGCTTTGAACAACTTGTCCACTACTACCATGATTGAATCATGTTGTCTCACTATTCTTGGCAGTGTCATTATAAAATCCATAGAAATTACTTCCCACTTCCACTCTGAGATGGGTAAATATTTGTTAAGATTTCAATGGTTATACAATATCTAAAAACATTTAGCATCATAACATCATAACCATATACAAAAGGATCACTGAAAGAAAGACAAGCACAATCATACAAAAGAACACATAGATTTATCCTGGAAAACCCTCATGGGGGAGAAAACCCAACAAAACTTCCTCAATGTAGACTTCAACCAAGTACAGTATAAGACCCAAAGAATAAGACTTATAAGGACCCAAAAATAAAACTAGACTTCTTCCTCTCTCCCAGATAGACTGCTCCTTCTCTCTCTGGCGCAATTGCTTGAGTGCTCTGAGTGTGTCCAAATGAGGGAGGTGCCTTCCCTCTTTATACCTATTAGTGGAGAGGCCTAATAACCCAACAGGGCCGACCTCTCCTCCCAATTAGGGTCGAATTACCTTCGGAGACTCAAAATTACATTTTAATAATACTTTTGTGGGTACTACTGACCTGACTTACAATGAAGGTTTTACCTCAGGACTTTACACGACCAAATACATAAATGACATCCCTAATCGGAGGAACAACATATCCAAAATGGATAATAATAATAAAAAATAGAATAGATTCCACAGTTACATTTATTTAACACTCCCTCTTAACAAGGAAGGTATTCTACAAGAATACATCTATACAATTGACTGGTGAATCTATATGTCATAGGAAGTTTTCACAATTACATCAACATCATCATAATCCATGGAACATCATTGTCACATAAATCTCTAACATTATCTCTAGCATCATCATCTCTGGAGTAATCTTGAGTATCGTCATCTCTGGCATCTTCTCGAGCATCATCATCTCTGGCATCATCTCGAGCATCGTCATCTCTGGCATCATCTTGAGCATCATCATCTCTGGAGTCATCTCGAGCATCATCATATTTGGAATCATCTCGAACATCACCATCTCTAGCATCATCTCGATCATAACCAGAACTATCGTCAACATACAAATATTGAGCTAAATCACCCACAACATACACAAATGTTGGAACATCATGATCTGCAACTGAATGCAGGAACTCGCCAGCAATTGAATGCAGGACCACTCTCCATATGAGATTACTATAGTCCATAGGAAAATCCTCAACCAATAAGTGCTAGGAACACTCTCAATAAGAGAGTGTTCTTGTCTGCAGGAGCATCCTCAAGTAGGATACTGTCGTCTGCAAATGAATGTAGATCTCATCCATAAATGAATGCAGGACCACTCTCCATAAGAGAGTACTATTGTCTGTAGGACCATCCTTGGCCAGTAAGTGCTCAACAAGAGAGTGTTCTTGTCCACAGAACCATCCTCAAGTAGGATACTATCATCTGCAAATGGATGCATATCTCGTATGCAAAGGAATGCATGACCACTCTCCATATGAGAGTACTATTGTTTATGGTACCATCCTCAATCGGTAAGTGCTAGGACCACTCTCAACAAGAGAGCGTTCTTGTCCGCATAGCCATCCTCAATTAGGATACTCTTGTATGCAAACTAATGCATATCCCATCCGCAAATGAATGCATGACCACTCTCCATATGAGAGTATTATCGTCTATAGGACCATCATTTGCTGGTAAGTTCTAGGACCACTCTCAACAAGAGAGAATTCTTGTTCTTAGAACCATCCTCCATATGAGAGTACTATCGTCTACAGGACCATCCTTATATAGCAAGTGCTAGGACCACTCTCAACAAGAGAGTGTTCTTGTCCATAGGACTACATTTCATTGGGATCTGGCTATTTGGAGATACAACCAACCTTCCTGGGATCTTCCTTTTGAGGATGCCACCAACCATGTTGGGATCTACCCTTAGTGATAAGACCAGTCGTTCTAAGATCCACCCTCAGTGATGTCATCAACCATATTGGGATCTACCCATGAAGATATGACCAGGCTCTCTATACAATGACCAGACCACTGGGGCTCATCATTCTTTTCTTGTACATACACAATTTCATAAATATCTATAAGCATAGTGGAAAACTAGACTGACATTTTCTATACTGGCATATCATTACCATCTCATTCTCAATAATAATCTTATCATCACTCCCTGTTTCTAGGGAGGTCCTTTTGTACTACACCAAGCTTGTCTCGAAAGTGTTCAAACTTTACACGAGACATAGGCTTAGTCACATTAGAGGAAATTTGGGGTCTTACATGGGCCTTAAAAGAAAATGAGCCAGC
The DNA here is from genome assembly GCA_001517045.1 of Pseudotsuga menziesii. Taxonomy (NCBI): domain Eukaryota; kingdom Viridiplantae; phylum Streptophyta; class Pinopsida; order Pinales; family Pinaceae; genus Pseudotsuga; species Pseudotsuga menziesii. Next base: position 137,128 of record LPNX010680592.1, read on the forward strand.
AATAAATTCTTGTGAGTTGGAATTCAAGAACCAATAGAATTTCAATAAAATGAGTCAATCATAATGGTTGAATTGACATATTTGTCAAAAAAACACTACTTTTTTTATTCGTATTTTCAACATATCTCCTTGTGCTTTTACTCAAATTTCGAGCGGGAGGAATTGTTGCATGCATAATTAAATTCCACATCCAACAATTACCCACACTATATACTTTTGACGGACCCCACTACCCCAAAAACAAGAAATACTTGAAAAAATGTGATGATTTTGACGGACCCCACTACCCCCCAAAAAAGAAATACCTGGAAAAATGTGATGATTTGACGAACCCCACTACCCCAAAAACAAGAAATACCTGGAAAAATGTGATGATATCATCATCACATTTTTCCAGGTATTTCTTGTTTTTTGGGTAGCGGGGTCCGTCAAAAGTATGTAGTGTGGGTAATTGTTGGATGCATAATTTAATTTTGCATCCAACGAGCCCTCTTGCTTGAAATTTGAGTAAAAACACAATGAGATATGTTGAAAATACGAATAAAAGGTAGTTTTTTCTTTCTTCCTCCAAAATTAATAAATATTATTTTAGCTATTATTTTATTATTTTCCTTAAGAGACCCATTTTATACCTCAAATTTCCTCTAATGACACATCAACAACTTGTTCCTCTGTAGGAACATATTGGAGCTTCACAACTCCTCTCTGCACCATATACTGGATGTAGTGATACTTTATCTCTATATGCTTTGACTTATCATGAAAAATCAGGTTCTCTGTTAGCTTGATGCAACTCTGGTTGTCACAATAAATATTAGTTTCATCTATCTCAACATCAAACAATCCCACCAATAGTTTTCAAAGCCATATTGCTTCGTTACAAGATGAACATGCTGTAATAAACTTAGCCTCGGTTGTACTAAGGGAAACACCGGTTTGCTTTCTGCTAATCCATGAGATCATACCCTATCCCAAACAACATCCTAAGGTGCCATTTCTATCTTGAACACTTCCTCTTTGCATCTACAATGAGTTTTTCCTTTCTTGTTAGGTCATCGACATATACCCGTCTTCTGTATTGAACCTTAAAGTAAAGGTTGGAACCCGCTTTACTCTTGGTAAAGCCTTAGTCCATTAGAAATATGTCCATCTTGTCGTACCAGGTCGAACTCAGAGATATTTTCCAGTCACTCCATCTAAAGCGGAGCATCATCATCCCTATGCATTTTGTACTCTATGTATCGAAACATTCTATATTGGAGTAACATGTAGCATCCTCTGCTACTGATATTCTATGTATCCATATCAGGTCACTGGATACCAAGATCCTTTATCTTGAACTTTGTTGAAAAGTTCCTCTTGCACCCATCTATGGGCTTGTCATCCTCTATAGCCTTCCATCTTCAACCTAGTAGCAAAGGTTAAGATCTTCATCACTCTAGGTGATCTTCAAGATCCACATGTAACTATATTTGCTTATCCATGGGTTCATTCTGATATCGTAAAAATCCTTTTATTCACATGTGGTTCTCTGCTCAATATACACTTCTACTTCACTGGAGAAGTGTGTTTGGTCAATGGATTATGTCATGCCATAGTATCCTCCCTCTTTCTAAGAGAAACCACAAACCTTGCTTTGTATCCCTCGATGTTGCCATCTGCTGCATACTTGATCTTGGAGATCCACATGGAAGACATAAGGATTTCCCTTTAGGTCTTGGAACCACATCCTAGTCATCATTCCCCATGATAAACTAGTACTCTTTGATCATTGTATTCTTCCATTTTTCCTTGACTACTTCTTCATAACCGAAAGGATTTGCATCAATGATGTCACTCAACAGTTCCACATAACTAGAGTGTATTTGAGGCCTCTTGCTTTCATTGTAATTCATGTCATACTTTTATTCATCTTGAATTATCTCTCGTTCCCAAGATGGTATTCATCTCTCGAAGTGGATCTACCGCTCTCTTTAGGTCATATCATGATTCTTATATTCTTCTGAAGCTCTTTCTTCTGCCACGGTGTCTCTAACCTAGGGAGCTTCAGGTTCATCTTCATGTGCATGTTTATTGGAGTGAATCTTCTAACTGAATTGTTGTCACTTGTTCTTTATAACAAGTGTCATTCTTCTTTTCTTGTAGGTGATTGTACACGATCTTTCCTACAAGTCAAATTCAGTTGCAGGATTAGAAACATTTAATTATTTCCAAAACATATTACTAGTGACGAATTCTATATGTCACACAATCATGCAACTATTTTAGAAAATGATACAACATTCATCCATATCCCATATATGGTAACTTTCTATATGCCTTCCCTCTCTACCATAACATTATTGAGATTGTGCACTAATCCCAATATGTCAACAAAGAGGTTTCATTCTAAATAAATAGCAATGTCGTACATCACCATATACTACTTACATGTAAGTCAGTAGTATACCGTTCATAAATGCAAGCAGTCAAACATGCATAATACATCAACTGAACATAAATGTGTAATCAACTAAACAATAACACTTATATTTTCTTGTTTGGTGGGTGGACTCCTTCTTGATCCTTATGTCCTTGAAAGAATAAATGGAGCCTTCTACTTCATCATCTGATTCTGGGAACCTGTGTACTGGTTTTGAGTGTCACTAATTGCATTCCTTCCAAAGATAAGAGTATGATATTTGTCTTTACCAATAGAATTCATAAATTTCCTCATCACTTGAGGAATATTCCTTTTCTTCTCTAAATTAGTTGGTTCATCATCTTCAACTGTGTGAGCATGATGTCTTTTCTTGTTTGACTTCTTGTTGAAGAAGCCTATATTTATGGGGCAATCTATGGAGTAGTGTCCCTTCTCATCACAAGTATAGCATCAAATATTGGAAGGATCTCTTTTGAATTCCTTTTGTCTTCTGTTGTGATGATGGTCCTCCTTCTTTCTATGATTTCTTCTGGAGTGAACTGTGAGATCTTGATCTACAGTTGCTCCCATGTTCTCCTCTCTTAATATGAGACAAGATTCTTCTTGCATGCATTCTTCCCATAGTTTGTTGAAAGAGATAAAATTCCTTCTTGCACATATTCCTTGAATGGATGAATCACATGATATTGGGAGACCATTCAAGGTGGTGATAAAAATCTCTCATTCTTCCTCTTTCACTTCGACTGCTTCAAGTTGTTCCTTGATTTGAGCAACCCTTGTAAAGTGGGACTTCATGGTCTTTGAGTTATGTATCTTCACATTCTTCAGCTGGTTCCTCATTGTCATCAAATTTATCAAAGCATAGAACACTTCCTTAGGTGTCTTCAAGGATGAAACATGAGGGATGAGATGATCCTTAATATAATATACAACGATTCTCTTGGCCTTAACCAAGTTCTTCTTAAGAGTAGCCTTAGCCTCATCTCCCTCTAGCTCTAGAACTTCCTTACTAACATACTGATCTAAATAATTTTCTTCAAGGATCAGGGAGATCCTATACTTCCATGCTCGAAAGTTGTCAGCTCCCCCAAGCTTATCATCAAGCCGAGTGTGATAATTAATTTTTAAATGAGAACCTCAAATGGAAATATCAGAGAGAAAAATGATAGGATTTTAATGAGCAACATTAAAGAATAATTAGCGAGAATAAAAAAAATCACAAGAAACCGCATAGACACAACCATTTACCCTAGAAAACCCCATGCGGGTAAAAACCAACACCAATGGATATCTTCAGTAACCTGGCCAAAACCGTCCAACTGGGCCAAGTGAGCTAGCCACCGCTCACCTCCAGGCCACTTTACAATAGAGCCTCCTTAAGCCTTATAAATGATTCATCACATGCAATACCATGGGTTACAATAAACCATGTTCCCAAACTATGTGCTAGACCGAAACCACCTATGAATCATTCCTGATTCAAGGTTAACCCTAACAATACCCCCTTTAAACTTGACTTGGAGTAATCACCAATTCCCCCTCAATTTTTTACCGAGGAATCTCACATACACTCCCTTATCACCTAGGTCTATCTCCTGACTTTACCAGTGAGTTACCAGAGGTATGCATTCCTTACTAGGTATTACACTCATATTCCCATTTACATGCAAATTGCTCCATTAAGTTTTATTTTCATGTGTCTTCATGGAGACTACACCATCACCATCCATTGCTTCATCCTCTCACTTTTCCATGCATGCTTTCTTTCTCGTCTTTTTCTTTTCCATTGCTTGTCCACACACATTTTTAAATTATCTAGTTCCTACATATTCATCACTTTCTCCAATACCGTAGGTGACTCATCAATGGGGCACCCTGCTCTAACAAATCACTGCCATTATCTCTTGCGAACATGTTGTTTTTCAACTCCCTACACAAAACAATGTGAGAATCACTTTTCAACAATGGAGTTTGTGATATATTAGTTATGTCCACCAACGTTTATCAAATTTTACAATGCCAGATTGGAATATTCCACACAAATCCATTTACCATCTCTTTTTGGATCAAATTTTCTTGTCAACACTTGTCCTCATGAGTGCTTACTCGAGCAATTTCCATTCCCCATGGCTTCACATGCACATGCTTCAAAATTTCGTGCCACTAATACTTCTCTTTTCATTGCTCTAGTGCAATGCTTCCTTCACTTAATCCACACCTCAAACTCATAGCCTCACATCTGTAAAAGAAAAATATGGGCATGCTAACTCTACACTTTTCCTTCTATGCCCAGATCCGATATTTTTCTTCCAAAACAATCATCAGATCTTGGAAAACAATGGGTCGCAATCCTATTCTGTCATTCTGGCGGATATTCTCCACTACACAACGACCATGATGTAATTTGAAACCCTCATAGTGTCTATATAGTCTCATGATCTACCAAATATACTCATGTATGAATTCTTCTGTAGCACTCAACGTCTACCCTTCATCATCACGTGATTTTTTCTCTTCATACAAGAATGGAAGCTTTCCAGACGAATCCAACCTTTGAGTCACTCCTACTAACCAAGCCTCTTGATGTGGCTCCTTGACAAATTCACATGGTGTATACACTTCACGATTCGGTGGATGAGATCTTCAGAGTGCAACACCTCATCAACACTTTCACTTTCATGATATGCGAACTATAGAGCTAGGATATTCATGCTTTAATGTTGTGCCTTCATACATAGGCTACCTTTTTCATCAGAAAGATTTAACACAGTTCCGGTATATGAAAACTCATCACAAAATTTCACCACACTACAATCACGCATGACCAGTCTCATCCAACATAGGTTGTTGGAGAAACAACCGCGACATCCCAAACTTCACCGCACAAATGGTGTCCCTTAGATCCAACATGGTCTTGAATAGGTATGTAGCGTGACAAGCAAGATATGGTGAAATTTTGATCTAGCTATGACTCTTCCACGGGTGGCATATCTATTGATGACTTGAGTTATTCCCATTATTTATTCCATAAGAGAATGGGAATGGGGGCTCTTTCTTTTTCGACAACCCATAATATTCAATGGATTAGAATGCGATCCTTCTCTACAGGTGCCTTTTTTTTTCCAGAACGTTCACTAATGGGGTATCTTACAACCTCTCTCCACATTGGTTTTTTCATACATCTACAATCCCTTCTTAATTCAATGAGATGTCACCACAAGATATGACCCTTTAATCATATGTAGCGATCACACATAAAGATTTTCACACTGCCCAAATTTTAAAAAATGGGGCAGGGAATCCAAACACCATGGCTATCTTCACACAAGCTCACATGAGCTCTGATACGAGTTGATAGGATTTTAATGAGCAACATTAAATAATAATTAGCAAGAATAAAACACAATCACAAGCAACCACATAGACACAAACATTTACCCTTGAAAACCCCATGTAGGGAAAAACCAATACCAATGAAGATATTCATTAACTTGGCCAAAACCGGTCAACTTGACCAAGCGAGCTAGCCACCGCTCACCTCCACGCCACTTTACAATGGATCCTCCTCAAGCCTTATAAATGCTTCATCACATGCAATACCATGGGACAATACCACAGGATACAAGAAACCATGTTCCCAAACTATGTGCTAGACCTAAACCGCCTATGAATCATTCCCAAGTCAAGGTTAACCCTAACAATAGATCTTACCGATTTGAGGTGTCCAACCTGGTTCCAGAGCTGGCTGATCTAGGGTTTTGTTAGAGAAAGCCTAATTTTACAAACTTGGAATTTCAAACTTCTGATTGGCAGGAATATGTGCCTCTTCAAGGCGAGTTTTCCAATGTACTCATTTTCTGAAAACTGTGGTGGGAAGCATTCGAAACTTGATTCCCTAGTTTCTTCTCACAGTGTCCCACAGTGCCAGGAAGTCAAAAATTGAAATTCCAAATAATGAGAAAATTATTCTATAGAAATATGCGCCCTTCTATGGAGATTTTGATGGTATTCCTTTTTCAACTGATCGGTGGAGGGGAGTGCCCAGAACAAGAAGCCCTAGTTTCTTCAATTTCTTTTTTAGAATTTCCTGATCTTGTTTCTTCTTTATCTCCAAATTTTATACTCCTCAAGTTTGGAAACTTTGTCCTAAGGTAGCATGATCTGTCTTCTTTCCAACCCCACATTTTATATCAGAATTGGAATCTCCAAGTGGGACTTATGCTAAGTTTCCCAAGGTGACTTGTTTTAGGACTGTTTAGCATAACGAACTTGTATGGACTGCCACATGTCACTATTTCACCTTTAGGGTCTAAAAATAGGACCACACAAAATACATGCTATTCCCTATTTGTAACATCTTTCTAAATTTGATTTGAACCTTCCTATCCTGAGATGTAGTAATTCTTCCTAGGTATCCTGTTTGAGACTAGATTCTCGAGGAGGATGGAACCCTAATTTGGAGGAATCATATCTCCTAAAGTATAGTGAATATGTGTCTGAAACTTGCACATATCTGTCCTATCTAAGTTTCAGCTCCCGAGACTTCTCCAATATTGAGTTATAGAGAAAGTACCAAGATGACTGGATTTTTTCTTCTAGGGTTTTCAAGCATGAAACCCTAATCTCCAGTAGCTGTAATTGTAGCAGTATTTCAGGTGAACAACGATTTATTTCAGGGTGGATCTGATACCATGTTATCATTTCAATGGTTATACAAGATCTACTAAGCCCTTAATGATAACACATTACCCCATATAGTGTGGTGCATTACATATTATTTATGTCAGCTTGGGCCTATTAGTGGATCTATTAGCTGTTATTGTACACCTTTGTCTCCTACATTAAGGAAGGATATATTCTAATTTTAGTCATCATAGTATCTTATTTTGTCTTGTTGTTATAGCTGATTTTACCACTCCAGGTGAATCACATTTGTATGGCCCTCCCCTGTCCCTCTGCAGACCCCTTAGACCCCTTGGACCATTTTTTGTCCTTTGATGTTTCCTATACCATCCCTAAAAATATGTGTAAATTCATATATGCGAATTTTAAACCCCTAATTGTGTATATACGTGGGTTTGACCACTAAAACCGCGTACATTGGGATGTGTACAAAATCCAAATCCTTTTGGAGTTTTCCTTGACATGGATCCGACTCACTTGACTCCTGGCCTTCCATATTCCTTGAGATCATTCGGATTCGACCTTTCATTACCCCTTTGAAAAGCTATATAAGGAACTCTTTGGTACATTGAAGGTATATGAGAGAATTGATAGCAAAGAAACTATAGTCCATTGTTGCCGAAACTTGTGCTTGAGTCTGCATCCCTTTGTCTCTTGGAGCACTTTTGTGTTCTTCCCAAGCTTGCCTTTGCTTGTGAGCTTGCTATCGAGAGATGGAGGATTGAGGTGGTGGAGGCCCAAGTGGGGGATTCAGTTTCTCCAATTCGCAGACGTGCCGACAGAGGTTGTATCCATTGTAATCTATGATTTTATATTAATAGAAATATCTTTTCCTATCCAATGAATGAATATTTTATCCATGGATGATTTCAAATGCTTATACATTGTTGATTATATATGCTAGATTAGATCTAACACCAATATATATAGTATTCTTGTATTGTTACTTGTTGTTGAGGAAGTGAATGATCAATCCAAGCTGAAGTTGGAAAGCTCAATGGGGATCTACTTCAACCGTCTGGAATAAGGTACGAGGTCTGATCCTTTAGTGTTAGATATTTAATTTCTATTGCATATTGGAAAGGATTGATTTCTAGAGTCAAGCTATCTGTTGTGGTACCCCAAGCCATAGGAATTTCTCTCCACAACAGAATTGGCGACTCCGTTGGGGAGTTCCTAGTAGTTGTCCTTTGGGGGTTTTCTATCGGCATTCAATGACTTTGAATTGCTCTTTTTCTCTTGTTTCTGTGTTGGGTCTGTTAATTTTTATTGTAACTCAATAGGTCCTTCACCGTTTTTGTAATGTCTTGGTGGGGACATAGTTTTTGTATTTTCCTAAGTTCACTTTATATTATAAAAAGTGACTTTATTTTTATAAAGTGAAAGTGACTTTATTAAATAATATGAATGTAATAAATGACATTAAATGATTAAAGTGACATTTAATGTGCATTTAATAAAGACCTTTAGATCTAATTTAATCTTGACCCTTGAAATAAAGTTAGGGTTAGGGTTTTAGTTAGTTAGGGTTTCTAAGTGAGTTTTCACTTATTTAATGAAGCTTTGGAGAAAAGACAAGACACACCCAAGGAAGACATCCAAGAGGGAGAGAAATTTTCAGTCCACACGTGGGAGAGAAGGAAGACTCCACATGTGAGAGAGAGAGAGATCATTTTCAGAAGGAAGAGATCAGATTTATTTTGGTAGTGCACAGAAATCGAGGTAGAAGGTTCAGCACAACAAACGAGGAGCATGGCCGTACTGTACGAATTGTACAGTAGGCCGTACAGTAAAAGTACAGGCCGTACACTCTACATTTATTACTGGAGGCCGTACAGCTGCACAGAAATCGATATTTGTACTTACTGCTTGAGGGTTTGTGCACAGAAATTGAGGTGACTGTTTGTGGCACATGTTTCTAGAAATTTGCAAAAGGAGGGCCGTACAGCAACATTTATTGCTGGTACATTTCCTCTTGTTTGCTGCAATTTTTCTCAGTGATTTTCTCAGTATATTCTGGCATTAAATCTCTTCTGTAAAATGTATCTTCTCTCTCCAATAAATTTCTCTTGGGTTTTACCTCACAGAGGTGAGGGTTTTGCCCTGGGCTTGGCCCTAAAATTCTCTGTGTTCTTATGAGTATTTTTGTCTTCAGTTAGACTTATTTGGATGCATGCATGTGTATTTATGTTCAAGTTATCAGTATATTTGCTATTCAGAATTCTAGTAAATCATAACTCAGATGGGCATTAAATCTAGTTTGCATGCTAAGTGTTTGACGAAATGTCATAATGAGAAGTTGATGTTTTAGTCAATTTCTTCATGGTATCAGAGCAAGGTTGCTGAAGATATTGTACATGTTGTGTAGAACATAGAAGACAGGGTCTTGCAGGTGGATTATTCAGTCCAAGCATCATGGCAGCAGCTGGATTGAGGTTCGAGGACAGACTGGATGGATCCAGTAACTTCAGTCCATGGAAAGAAAGAATCACGATATTGTTCAAAGAGCAGGCATTATGGGATATTGTGGGAGCTTCAGCTACTGTTGTAGTTCCCACAGATGCTGTACAGAAGGCTGAGTTTGAGAAAAGAGACATCAAATCTCAGAAGATTCTCTTTGATTCTATCAAGGATCATGTGATTCCTTTTATTTCTAGAAAGACATACGTGTTTAACATGTGGGCTTCCTTGTGTACCTTATATCAAAGCAAGAACCAGAACCGGAAGATGGTTCTTAGAGAGAAGCTGAGAAATACCAAGATGATGGAGACTGATACAGTGACTATTTATCTCACCAAGATCACTCAAGTCAGAGATGAACTGGGTGCAGCCGGTGAGAAAGTAGAAGATGAAGAGCTTGTGAGACATGCTCTTAACGGGTTCTCCACTAAATGGAAAACCTTTGTAAAAGGGGTGGTGGCTAGAGATAAGCTACCAGATTGGACAAGGTTGTGGGATGACTTTGTCCAAGAAGAATCAAGAGAGGGGATTCTTTAGAGCCCTCAGAGTGGAGAAGAAAATGTAGCTTTTGTTGTTGCTGGGAAAGGGAAGAAGAAGAAGGACCTCAGTAAGGTTCGGTGTTTTGCTTGTAACAATTTTGGTCACTATGCATCTAAGTGTCCAAACACTGAGAAGAGGAAGAGCAAGGGTTCAGTGTCAGAATCTTCAGCTCAGGCTGCTGTAGCAGATTTTGCAGAGACTTTTGAGGAAGATTTTTCATGTGTTTCTATAGCATCCAGTATTGGTAGCTGCAGAGAGATTCTTGATCATGAATGGCTCATTGATAGTGGTGCGACCAAGCAAATGACTAACACTCTGAGCAAGTTCATGAGTGTCACAGAGATAGGTCTGGGTCACTTTGTTCAGCAAGGAGACACAGTTAGAGCAGTAAGGGGAATCGGTTCAGTCCGATTTAGTTTATTCGATGGAGAAACCCTAGTCTTGCATGGGGTTTTGTATGTACCAGAACTGAGAACCAATTTGATCTCAGTCTCAGCTCTGGAGAGCATGGGCTTCAGAGTATTGTTCAAGAGGGAGCATGTATTCCTGATTCCTGTTGGAGATGTGGATGGCACCATTCTGCTTGGTAGCCAGAAAGAGAGTTTATATACATTAAAAGGAGCTAATGTATATCCGTGTTCTGGATGGCTTTCAGGGTCCGGAACAGATGGGGGAACTGTAGTGGCGCCTATTATTCAGTTTCCTAAGAAAAGTAGTTCTCTTCTGAGTATTGGTAGAAGACTCAACCAGTATGAGGGATTTGAGCAGGAGGATGCTGAAGAAGATGCGGATTCTTACGAAGCATTCAGAGTGTGGTCTACAGGTCATAGATCCAGATTCAGGAGCAAGAGGGAGTTCCAGCAGATGAAAGAGGAAAGTGACATAGATCCTGTTTTGAAGGACCTTCCTCGTTAAGAGGGAGTGTTAATCTTTATTGTAACTTAGTAGGTCCTTCAACGTTTTAATAAAGATCCTTAGATCTAATTTAATCTTGACCCTTGAAATAAAGTTAGGGTTAGGGTTTTAGTTAGTTAGGGTTTCTAAGTGAGTTTTCACTTATTTAATGAAGCTTTGGAGAAAAGACAAGACACACCCAAGGAAGACATCCAAGAGGGAGAGACATTTTCAGTCCACATGTGGGAGAGAAGGAAGAATCCACACGTGAGAGAGAGAGAGATCATTTTCAGAAGGAAGAGATCAGATTTATTTTGCTAGTGCACAGAAATCGAGGTAGAAGGTTTAGCACAGAAAATGAGGAGCAGGGCCGTTCTGTACGAATTGTACAGCAGGCCGTATAGTAAAAGTATATGCAGTACACTCTGCATTTATTACTGGAGGCCGTACAACTGCATAGAAATCGATATTTGTACTTTCTGCTTGAGGGTTTGTGCACAGAAATTGAGGTGACTGTTTGTGGCACGTGTTTCTAGAAATTTGCAGAAGAAGGAGGGTCGTACAGCAACATTTATTGCTGGTACATTTCCTCTTGTTTGCTGCAATTTTTCTCAGTGATTTTCTCAGTATATTCTGGCATTAAATCTCTTCTGTAAAATGTATCTTCTCTCTCCAATAAATTTCTCTTGGGTTTTACCTCACATAGGTGAGGGTTTTGCCCTGGGCTTGGCCCTAAAATTCTCTGTGTTCTTATGAGTATTTTTGTCTTCAGTTAGAATTATTTGGATGCATGCATGTGTATTTATGTTCAAGTTATCAGTATATTTGCTATTCAGAAATCTAGTAAATCATAACTCAGATGGGCATTAAATCTAGTTTGCATGCTAAGTGTTTGACGAAATGTCATAATGAGAAGTTGATGTTTTAGTCAAATTTCTTCAGGGTCTGGGGGCATGTTTTCCTGGTAGTGTCTGATTGGTGTGAAGTTTGTCTCAGCTTGTCTGTTTGCCTTTATTTTTATGCACCTTTCTTCCTGTACGCGAGTTTTTAATTCACAGTCGCGTAAATATGTGGGTTTCACTGCTATTTCCACGTACACACATGGGTTTACTGCGAACAGTCGTGTATGCCCTTAGTTTTTCCTTCTAGAGGAAGATTGCTGGGTGAATTTTGATGATTGCCGAGTCTCCTTTGATACTGCTAGAGTCTGTATACAGCTCTATTTCTGACCAGAGACATTTTTTTTAGGGTAAAATTTCTTTTTTGAAGAATGTTCTTGTCATTGCATTTTCGATTTTTTGTTTTGGGATTAGTGCATTAGATTTCTTTTACCTTAGTTCTTTGCTTGAATGCTGCTTGAGTGTGCTTGCAGAGTTTGGGGGTTGTAGAATTATTCTTTTGCTTTTATATCTCATTTTGATTTCAAAAAATCCAAAAATATTTGCTTATCATCATGCATTGCATATTGCATTTTGCATAGTACTTGCACTAGATTTGCTTTGGAGTATTAGTCAGGATTTCATATAGGAAAGCTTACATCTATCATTTGAAGAAAATTGTGCATTTCACGTAGTAGCATACCCTATTTTTCATGGACACAATGCATTTGCATTGATTGTTAGGTGTGCATTTTACTTCATGTTGTGTCATAACACCATTAGTTGCACAACCATATACCTCTTTTGAGTAATAAATCCAATTAAAATCAATGCTTAAATTAAAATGAACTACACTATTTTATTTGATAGGGTTCACCAACAAGATTAGGTTTTAGGGTCTTGGAATAGTTCATTGTGAGTAAATTGTCCAAGACCACTAAACAACAACATATATGTGTCTGTCCAGGTGAGTGTGTGAAATTCCTTGGTATAACTAGTGTTTCTCAGGATCCTCCTCTCAAAAGGGAGTTAATCACGACGCAGTGTGAGCGTTTATTGATTGGGATGACCCCTAGTCATAACTGAGTAGCACTAGAGATATTTCCAGGATTGTATTCATATCTGGGGGTTCTTTCGAGAGTTTTGGGCTTTGCTACCCTGCCCATACGGTCAATCCCACCTGCGACTGTCCTCATGAGCATTGATTATATTGAGGTGTCCTTAGTGGCCTTACCTAGGATATCGAGGGGGTACTTTGCAAGAGTTATTCTGTGGGTGTCCTGGCTAGGTTTGGGTTAGACAGCATAGTTGCTTTACGTGTTGAAACTGAGGGCCACAATAATTGGTTACATACCTCCGCTTGTTGTGTATGGGAGTCTCAAGCCTCTCCCAGGTGAGACATACCTGCTTCATTCGGGAGCTCACTTATCCTACCCTTGATTGCTTGTGTTTGGCTTTAGATTTTATTGGTGATTGCTCTGTGCATGTTAGCTTGCCTAGGGTTTGCATAGATAGAGAGTATTTTATATTTTTTGAGTCATGGTGGATTTGGGTGCGGCTCCTCGCCGTTCTCGTTGTTTAGTAGGACTTCCGCCTTCTACATCTCCTCCTCCTTTGGGAGAGAGAAATAGACAGTCCAGGTGGACTACTTCGCACATTGATTCACACACCATGGGAGACCATGTTGAAGGTATTCCTGAACCACCTTCTCCCATTCATGTGGAATATGGGGAGTTTACTCCTAACTACGATCCTTCACCTGATTTAACTGAGTTAGGTCCTGTGATTTCTGAGATAGGTACTTTTCATGATAGACCTACTTACTCTAGGGTTGATTCCCCGTTGACGCATCGCCGGTATGGAATGTCGGAGGATGATGAGACTCATTTTGAACCCGCGAGCACCAGTTATAGTAGTTATGGTATGTCTGGTTTTCCTACACACGATTTGGCATTCCATGTCCAGTCTAAGTTTGAGCCTAACACTATGCCTGGGGGCATTCTCATTCCTTACCATGTGGACAGGTTTGGGAGCACAAGTCACATTGCACCTTCCATCCCAGCGGTGGAAGCTACATCACATATTCCTCCTAGGTCTAGGGTTAGTGATCCTATTAGGATACCAGATCCAAGACGAGTGAATATAGGGAACAACACGTACATAATTACTCAGGTCCCTTCGTCCTCTGTCCCTAGTTCTTCGAATGTTCACCCTCCACCTCACTCACGTGGTCCTTCGAGCCGAAACATTGCTACGAGTCAGGTCCGTACTGCGGTTACTAGACCAGTTGTGTCTCAGGTTCATGCACCACCCGTTGTTTCGGGAGGTCATGTTCATATTTCTAGAGGTCATATTCCTACTTCTGGAACGTATATTCCTACTTACAGAGTGTCTCATGGGACATCTCATGCGATGACTTGTGGACCTTATTATGAGACACAGTATGGACTGGGTTCTTCACCTTATGGGTGCGGGTATCAACAACCCGCTTACTCTCCAAATTACGGCTTTGTAGCTCCAAATAGTCAAGGTACACCACACTATGGTGCTTCCATGCCACCTTATACAGGTCAAATAGTGGGAGGGCACTATGGCCAAGGCCATGGTGGTTATGGTAATCAGACCTATGTGAATCAGAACTATCAGGGAGCGGTCCGTCGACCTAATCATCCTAGACTCCCTTTCCTCGCAACGCTGAATCTTCCTGACTTGTCGAGATTGACGAACGATGCTGTAGCTCATGACCCGGCTTGGATGGCTGTCCCTACTAAGCTTCCCTCGGACATACCCAAATTCGAGGGCAAACCGGGAGAGGATCCGAGCAAACACGTTACTACCTTTCACCTATGGTGCTCTTCGAATTCCTTACACCAAGACTCAATCCATCTGAGACTATTTCAACGCACCCTTACAGGGCCTGCCGCAAAATGGTATATAGAGCTACCTAGGGGGGCATTCGCTTTGTTTGATGACCTAGCGATGACTTTTCTTAACCACTTCCAGCTACCAGTGCGTTATGACGTTGGTACTGAACTCTTGTAAACATTTCGGTAGGATAAAGCCACACATATTTCGGATCATATCCAAGAGTGGCATAGACGGAAGAGGTTGATTAAAGCCTTTATACCGTTGGAATTCCTCCTCGAATGGTTCCTTAAGTCGTTATTGCTGTATATAGTGAAGGATGTTTCTACATCCGGAGTGCAAAATGAGAAACAAGCCATTTTTAGGGCACAGGAACTGGATTTGATTTATGCTCAATCTGGTTTGTTATATGAGATTATTCCCAATGCTCTGCGTTCTAGTTTCGACCCCAAAGTTAAACCTGGACCACATGCCGATGGCATTGTTGGTTGTGCGAGTGCTAAACCTGTAGATTCGGTTGCAAAACAAGTTAGTCAATTGTCAATCAACCAATCTGCTTCGGGATAAGCCATGACTTCATCTCAACCTTCCCAAACGTCGAGTGTGTTTTCAGTGCAATCGTCGGACCAGAAGGGTAACCAGCAGCCCATATGGAATAAAAAGAAGGGTAAGGATAATCATAAGGGTGGGAATAGGAATGAAAATGCTAATAATAATGACAAGAATGCCCGTAATGCTGGGGGGGACAAGCAAGCTAAACGTAAGGTTAAATTCCCTTGCAAGTTGTGTAAGGATGATCACCTCACTTACTTGTGCCCTCGTATCGATGAAGCCTCAAGATTCTTGGCACAGGGCCCAGCTGTTCTAACTAACCCTTTACCTCACAATCATAATATGAACTCGAGGAACCATGATCAGTCTGGTGGTGATCAAGATCCACCGGAGGGTAGTGGTCGTGGTTGCATTAACATGGTATGTGTTGCGAAAGTTGTGACCTGTGCGAAGGACTATGGTTTGTCACAACCCAACCTAGGAAAGGAGCCTGATACACCAGGGACTCCTTTGTGTATTGAAAAGCCTGTGGATAAACCTGAAGTTGCACCTCGCATTCCTAAGGGAGTCCTTAAGCGTTCGGGGCACAATCCTAATGCCTAAGCCGCCCAGAACTATTCAGTTGTCGAGGATTTGGGCCATACTCCTTGTGCAATGTCTGCATTAGAAGTGCTTCAGAGTTTTCCTTCACAAAGGAAGGCTTTGCTTTCTGCCCTTGGTGTGAATGATGATAATTCTTCCTCCATGATTAAATTTGAAACTGCAGGAGTTCAGCCTCGCTTGCCTTACTATGTGTCTCTTTTGATTCATGTAGAATGTCTTAACATGACCGTCAAGCGCACTGTGATTGAAAAAGGCGCTGCTGCTTCTGTGATTTCTTTATCATGTTGGAAGGGTTTAGGTTCCCTTGAGTTGTCTAAATCGGCGACCATGTTAACTGCATTCGATGGGAGATCGTTTAGGCCGCACGAGATCCTTCCTTCCCTTAAGGTCCGTTTGGGAGGGAAGACCATTGCGATAGAGGTCGAGGTGGTTGATGTGCCCCTTGACTACAATCTCTTGCTGGGTAGGAATTGGATGTACAATATGCAAGCCATAGCTTCTTCCATATTTCGTGTTGTATGCTTTCCATTTAACGTGAAGATAGTTATGATTGATCAAACATCATTCAAGAATCCATCGGTTACCGCATATTTGGGAGCTTCGATCTCGATTGTAGAACACTCTTAGTTGGCAACTGGGAGTGTGGGTGTAGGCATGTATCCATCCCTCATGGGAAGTTTTAGTTGTCCTGCACCTATCCTTATGATAGGGTCTACTTCTGGTGAGGCTTCGACATCTATAAGATCGGTGTCTTTTTGCATGATTCATATGGAAGATCCTTGGATTCTTCCTGCACTGAATACTTCGAGTGATCCCATCATGATGGATGTACCGTTTCCTGCAACTATGGTAGCTTATCAAGCTAATCTTGAGTGTGTTGCAGAGCCCAGTCCTTCCTCTTCGTGGACGGAGGAGGAGGACCCTTATGTACTGCCTGCATGGGTAGTACAGTCTTCTCACACGCACGACTGCCTTGATAGTGTTTTTCCTTCAGATGAAGTGATTATTGAGGCCATGTCAAGAGTTGAGCCACCATGGGAAGAGCTCCATCATAGATCTTACTTTCTTCCCGAGATTGACTGCTTAGAGTGTGAGGACTTCAGGGAGGTTCTTAGCGAGAGAATTGGTAGTCCCATGGTTCCATTAAGCTCTCCTGGTCCGATGGCTGATGGGAACATGGCAAATATATCTCCAATGATTCCTATCAATATCTCTCACAATCCTGGTAGGATAGAGAATGTCTATATTGGGGCAGAATGTTCCCATGCTGAGATTCAAGAATACACCGAGCTGTTTAAATAATTTCATGATATCTTTGCTTGGTCTTAAGATGAAATGCCAGGTATCGACCCTCGCATTGTCAAACACGAGATTAAGACTTATCCCAACGCTAATCCTGTTCGACAATGCTTGCATGCGGTGAATCCTAGGAAAGCACCCACGATTAAGGCAGAGATAGAGAAACTGTTGAAAGATGGTTTCATTTATCCTGTTCCCTTGACGGAGTGGGTTTCAAACCCCATTCCGGTTGACAAGAAGCAGGGAGCGATCCGCATATGTACTGATTTCCGTGATTTGAATCGTGCCTGTCCTAAGGATAATTTCCCCACACCATTTATTGATCAGATTTTGGATGAGTGTGCGGGTAGTGAGGTTTTTTCCTTCATGGACGGCTTTTCCGGATATAATCAGATACAAATTAAACCTGAGGACCAACATAAGACTGCATTTATTTGTCCTTGGGGAACTTTTGCATATTGGAAAATGCCTTTTAGTCTTAAGAACACCGAAGCTACTTTTCAGCGGGCCATGACCTTGATCTTCCACGATCTCAAATCGATTATCGAAGTATTTTTGGATGACCTTGCTGCTCATTCTCGTATGAGAATGCGTCATTCCTATCATTTGAGATTGGTATTCTAAAGATGCCACCATTATTTGTTTAGGTTTAATCCTCACAAGTGCATATTTTATGTGAAGTCAGGTCGCTTGTTAGGATTCATTATTTCTAAAGAGGGTATAAGAGTCGACCCTTTGAAGGTAGAGGCAATACTTCATTTGTCTCCCTAGAAAAATATTCGTCATCTTCAATGTTTGCAAGGCATGGCAAGCTTCTTACAGATATTTGTTGTCAATTTTTCCAATTTGACTAGAGGATTCATGCGTCTTTTGAAGAAGGACACCACCTTTTTTTGGGATGAGCGAGCCCAAGAGTCCTTTGATGCGCTCAAGCGAGCCCTAGCATCGGCCCCGGTGATTATTCCCCCAGATTATAGCCATGATTTTCTACTTTATGTGGCCGTGTCCATGGAGACGATTGGTATGGTTTTAGTTCAAGAGGATGAGGAGCTCCAAGAGCATGTCATATATTATCTAAGCTGGAATCTTATTGACGCGAAGATCTGTTATTCTCATGTTGAGAAGCTTACCTTAGCTATCGTACATGCGGTTCAATGGTTGAGACATTATATTCTCCTTCACCAGACCTTGGTTGTAGCCCATGTCAATCCGTTTCAATTCATCTTCACTCGAAGGATGATTGGGGGAAAATATAATAAATGGATTGTCATCCTACAAGAATTCGATCTCGAGTTTGTTTCGGCAAACTCGAAGAAATCGTTAATTTTTGCAGAGCTTATATTGGATTTCCCAAGCGAGGCTGAGGAGTTGGTTTGTGAAGATACATTTATTGATGAGCACATCTTCTTAATCTCAACTTTAGACCCATGGCATGGGGATATCATTATATATTTACAAACATTGAAGGTCCCTACTCACCTCTCACGGGATGAGCGGCGACGATTACGTCACGTGTCTAAGAATTACCTCATAGTGGATAACACTTTGTACCTCCGTGGGGTAGATTCCATTTAGGACGTTGTTTAACTCATGATGAGGCTGAGGTAGTGTTGAATGATTGCCACAGAGGGGCGTGTGGTGGTCATTTATTTGGGATTTCTACAGCCCAAAAAATCTTAAGAGCGGGTTATTTTTGGTCGTCGATCTTTAAAGATTGTGTTGATGTGGTCAAGAGGTGCCACCCTTGCCAGGTGTTTGCACGTAATATGCGCTCGAAACCTGCCTTGTTACATCGCATCATCATCGCCAATCCCTTCACTAAGTGGGGGCTTGATTTTATGGATTGCAACCTAGCTTCAGCTGGGGGGCATCATCATATCATAGTGGCTATTGACTACTTCACGAAATGGGCTGAGACTATGCCTACAGTTAAATCCGACGGTGAGATAGCCATGCACTTCGTATTCAATCAGATTATTACTCGGTTTGGGATTTTGAAAGAGCATGTCACTGATCATGGCTCGCACTTTCAGAATCATATGATGGAAGAGTTGGCATCAAAGTTAGGGTACAAACAAGAGCATTCCTCCTCTTACTACCCTCAAGCGAATGGACAGGTAGAAGCAGTGAATAAATCACTCAAATCCATTCTCCAATGAACCATCGCACAAAGCAAGAATAATTGGCACATTATGTTATACCCTGCTTTGTGGGCATATAGAACCGCTGTTAATACTGCCATGGGCTTTTCTCCATATCAACTTGTACATGGAGTGGAGTCAATATTTCTAGTTGAGTGCGAGATTCCTTCTTTGAATCTAGCCGTAGAACTCTTACCAGACACTTCACCATTGGAGGAGTGTTTGGTCCACCTTGAGCAACTTGATGAGCAGCGTCGAGATGCCTTGGTGTCTCTAGAAGTAAATAAACGTTGCGTAAAGGTCCAGTACGATAAGTCTATTCATCCAAGGAGGTTTAGTGAGGGAGACTTGGTCCTTTTTTGGGATCAACCGAAAGAACCCTTGGGGGCAGGAAAGTTTAACGCCATGTGGCATGGTCCTTACATCGTTAAACGTGTATTAGAGAAGGGCACTTATGAGTTAGTGGATTATGAGGGAATGGCCTTGGCGGAGCCTAAAAATGGGATCTATCTCAAAAAATGCTATGCATGATTTTCAGCCAAGGCTAGTTATTGTATATTATTGTACAGTTTTGCATAGGTAGGTATTTTTCTTGTAGTGATCGGGTTTGTGATTAGTTTCCGTTTCTTTTGGAGATGTCAATGGAATCTTCCACCTTCATAGGATTCGCGGATGGTGCGAGCCGTCACACTCAACACTCAGCCTCTGCTGCTTGGGTGATTTATACTCCTATGGGTTAAGTATTGTCTTCAAGAGGCGTATGCTTATGGCCATCTTCAGACAATGTTGCTGAATATAGTGCCTTTATTGAGCTTCTACGGGATGCCATTTTACATGGCGTTCTCTCTCTTGAGGTGCGTCTTGATTCGGAGTTAGTAGTGTCACAGCTTAATGGTTTGTACCATGTGAGAGATTTGACATTATTAAGAATATTCTTACGTGTGAGGTTATTAGAACGACAATTTGACAATATAACATACATACATATTCCAAGAATTAATAATCAAGTTACTGACTCATATGCTAACTATGTGTTAGATTGGAATTTGTTTCATACACAATAAACTCATCACAAACAAAAAAATTTTACACATGTAAATAAATAAACCGATCATCATAAATTTTTTTTATATACATAAAAAATGTGGTAATACATAGTGTCATAATACAAAAATGGGGCTCTCGAGCCACCAAAATACAATACACGGTAATACAAAATGTATCACTACCAGGTATCTAAGCCTGTGGAGGAGGAGGGGGGTTGTGATCATGGAATGCCACTACGGCTCTAGCTAGCCATTGAAATAATCGCACCCATGCTCGTGGTTCACCCACCACCTGGCGCTGCATGGCCTCAGGCAAGTCCTCGACTTGCGCCATGGGAACTCTGTGTGTCAGCCTCACAAAGTTCTTATGAATGCTCCAGAGCATCCGATCCGCATCCACACCCGTGATATCGTCTCCTCTTCCCCTCCGTATGTGATGAGGAAAGCCTTCAGGTCACTGTGGTCCCACATCTACATGCATATGGTAGATTTCACTATGTATTGTCACCCAAAAACATGTCTTTTGATTCCATATAATCAGAAAACACAAAAAATTAAATAACTCAAAAATTTAAAGAGAGGGTCGAGATTCATTACCTATGTCACCGTATGCCGATCCTGGTGGTAGCGGCATGTTCGGGTCCCCCCCGAAATCTATCCCCGCGTAGGGGTAGTCATCGATGGCAATTATCTATCATCAACACCACGAAAATAAATCAGCTGGATAGGGGTTGGATACCCTACCTCCCCCCAGTCTGCACATCGCATCCGCCCAACGTCGTTGGGCCGGATCTCAAACCCTGTGTAGAGGAACGTCAACTCTAGGGCTCAATCCTGGAACACGCTCGAAGAAAAAAGTGCTCAGTATGCTGCTGAAACTGAAGTTTCACACTCTGCCCATCTTACACTCACTGAGCTGATGTTTCATGTTGCTTAGGAGTGTAGTGCTCCAGTCATATACCGTGGGTCTCATGCACTCCACTGCATAGAACATCAGAGGCCGCGAGGCCTGGTGGAGTGAAGCCAAGCCTGCTATCCTGCCCAGTGTCAGTAGGATGGCCTTTAGGCCCGATACCTGTATGGAGTTAGTTGGGATCTGACTCCCCACCTTCTCCGTGTCCGGATAGTAGTACACCGCAATGTACTCATCTATAGTCAGGCCACCTCTGGGCCCGCAAGAACGTAAGTTCACTACTTCCCCCTGTTAGGAAAGTCCAGTAATAAAGTATATGTCCTCCACCTTTATGGTGAGGGACATCCCATCTATCTGGAATGACTCTGAGTCTGGATCCCAGTAGTCCACCAACATCTGCAATAGTCCTGGTTTGGCCCTTAAGCCACCAAGACACCAAAATTTGTAGAGCCCACATGCACGTAGCACTTGTTGATCCATTGGATCGACCCTTACTGCCTCTTCTACATCACCATGTTCACATTCTCTCCATTCTAGGACCATCCTGCACAAAAAAAATGAGTTTTACCCATTAGAACACTTGCAAAACCTTATGCGCGGCTGCATATGCGACTGTTTGCCAAACAACTGCGTATGTAAGCGACTGTGAGGGCATTTTCCATGTATATCCAGCCCTATACGCGGAAAAACCCTCAATTTTCGTGTGGGCCACAACGCCTATTTTGTATTGGCCTAGAAATCCAAAATCACCACGGAATTTGACAAAAATTGCATCAAAATGGAAGAGTAGAGCATGGGTAAGTACCTGGAAGAAACGGTAGTGGATTCTGCTTGCTGGATCTCCTGGAATTCGCTATTGAAAATCTGAGCTCAATTGGGTAAAAATTTCAAATGTTTTATAATGTTTTGAATTTTTTACTATTTATAGAATTTTTTCAAATTTTTACCCCCTTTCCTATATTTTGGACCATTTCTAATCATTTTGGACCATTTTTGGACTAATTTATGATGTAGGAGACCTTTTTGAGTGTCGTTTTAGCTGTTGGATTGACCCGTTCGTGCCGATTTCAAGTATAATGTCTAAACTGGCATATAGGTTAGGTTTCATCACCATTTGCATTTTGCATGACCTTATGACCATTTCATTATAGCCTTAGGTACGAACCCACTCTGTTATGTCACGGAACCTTCTTGCTGTTTTAGAAGTGGCATGATATGAGGGGTAGAGCTTAACCTTACATGGGTACCCTAGTTAGCGGCTTATTTGCATTTGGTGTCCATGCTGATGTTTTGTCCCTTAGGGTGTGGGAGTCCATTGTATAGTATTGCCATGACATTTCACAAGAGCCTCATACTCCTCTTGATCTTTTGTTGGCCTATTCCCCTCAGGAATCCCTTATGTCAAGTTGTAATTGCATTCTCATGAGCTTTTCCTGTCTTATTGAGCCTTACGCCGGCTTCTCTGACATTGGGTTTCAGCCATATAGCCCGAGCTTGTCTCATGTCTAGCCATGCAGAGGAATTTTATATATCCTTTGCAGCTTGATTCCCTATTTTTACCGAGAGGGGATTTTCCCCCGAGTGTCGCTATCCTACACATGTATCCTTGCATTAAGCATAGGTATGTTCCACTGCTTGGAACTAGTTTGTTTGCCCCTATGACACTAGTCTCCTCCTAGTCTGTAACTACAAAGTAGTTTTATTCTTTTTCAAGCTTTTTAAATATTTGAAAAAGTCCAAAAAAAAATCAAAAAACCAAAAAGCGGGACAAGGAAAGATGTTATCTTTTGGCAGTTGTCGAGTTGTGTTTCCTTCAAACAGAGCAATGTATATCATATCCGTTGGTTGGGTTTATAGTTTGACTTTAGGAGTTATACTTGTTTTATCTGAGTTTATCTCCACCGACTGGTTAACCTTCCATCCCCCATGGAGCCTCCGTCGATGCCTCTTGTGTCGCAGAGATGTCCCAGTTTTGTATATCGAGTCTATGCTGCCTTTATTCAGTCACCATACGTCGTTATGCTCTTGTTCGAAGGAAGTTGAAACCTGAGTAGGCCATTCCTCAATTGTCTTGACTTTGCATGTCAGCCATTCCTGGTACAATTACTGGTCCGTGCACCTTATGATTGAGTCCTTCCACATTATACAAATTTGCTGAGTACCTTGTGTTGGATGATGGGGGATGCCTTAATGCCCTCCTTCCAACGGATTTCATCCCTTCGACTTCATATCATTTATTCTGGGATTGGAATCTAGAGTCATTTTTGAGTGCCTTGAGACTTGCAGTCATCAGTGGCAGGTTCTCTCGCCATCGACAGTCTTTGGGAATACATTAATGTCCCCTGATCGATGGATCCTCTCAAGTGTTCGACCTCAACACATATATTCGCACTTGTTAGTTTGCACTCTGTACCTTGATTCCCATTTTCATTATCGGTGGGTGATCTCACGTCTGTTAACGGTATACATCAATGACCGGTAATCAGACGATGGACTACTATGTTTGACCTCAACACCTCTATTCACATAGTAGGACATGTACTCATAGCGGTTTGTGTAGAAGACCTTCCATATTGGTGGCATCTCTTATATGCTACCTCCTTGATCGTGCCAGTGTTCATGAGATTTCAGCTCTTGTGACTTGATTCCAGTATATGTCAGACATTTCCAGCTATTATGGAGATCTTGATCCATTGTATATCTTTAGCCATTATGGAGATCATGATCCTTTGTATATCTTCATCATGGAGATTATGATCTATGTATACTATATGTGGCGATGACCACTTATGGGATATTTTGTATCATGCCTATTCATGGCCATTGTACTCTTATGTATCCGAGTCTACTAGATGTATTTGCAGTTATGTGCAGAGTTGTATCATTGTACTATGCTGATTGGGTGGCTGGTCTTCCATTTGGGGTCCTTCATCACTCCACTTCTGGGATGGACTTATAATGTATTTCAGCCATCGTATGACCCCTCTGACCTCACACATTAGGGGGCGTCTGTTATAGCTGATTTTACCAGTCCAGGTGAATCACATTTGTATGGCCTTCCCTTGTCCCTCTGCAGACTCCTTAGACCCCTTGGACCATTTTTTGTCCTTTGATGTTTCCTATACCATCCCTAAAAACATGTGTAAACTCATATACGCGACTTTTAAACCCCTAATCGCGTATATACGCGGGCTTGACCACTAAAACCGCGTACATCAGGATGTGTACAAAATCCAAATCCTTTTGAAGTTTTCCTTGACATGGTTCCAACTCACTTGAATCCTAGCCTTCCATATGCCTTGAGATCGCTCGGATCCGACCTTTCATTACCTCTTTGAAAAGCTATATAAGGAACTCTTTGGTACATTGAAGGCATATGAGAGAATTGCGAGCAAAGAAACTATAGTCCATTTTTGCTGGAACTTGTGCTTGAGTCTGCATCCCTTTGTACCTTGGAGCACTTTTGTGTTCTTCCCAAGCTCTCCTTTGCTTGTGAGCTTGCTATCGAGAGATGGAGGATTGAGGTGGTGGAGGCCCAAGTGGGGGATTCATTTTCTCCGATTCGCAGACGTGCCGACAGAGGTTGTATCCATTGTAATCTCTGATTTTATATTAATAGAAATATCTTTTCCTGTCCAATAATGTATGTTTGAATGAATATTTTATCCATGGATGATTTCAAATTCTTATACATTGTTGATTATATATACTAGAATAGATCTAACACCAATATATATAGTATGCTTGTATTGTTTACTTGTTGTTGAGGAAGTGAATGATCAATCCAAGCTGAAGTTGGAAAGCTCAACGGAGATCTACTTCAACCGTTCGGAATAAGGAACGAGGTCTAATCCTTTAGTGTTAGATATTTAATTTCTATTGCATATTGGAAAGGATTTATTTCTGGAGTCAAGCTGTTTGTTGTGGTACCCCAAGCCATAGGAATTTCTCTCCGTAACACTTGTGTACTCAGTACCTTCTGTAAGGAGGTTCCTCACTCAAAGAGGATTGATATTTATCTCTGTTGTTCATTTTTAAGGCATGGATTACTCTCTTATTGTCCATTTATTCTCTTTTTATGCTATTTTTGGGACTTGGTTGAATAACATTTGGTATCCGATCTCTTTCCTCGGGGCTGGCTTATGCAAAACGACTCATCTTGGAACTTTCACTACAACGTTTTTTCTACAAGGATTCAGAGATCAAGGTTAAAAACCCACTTCTAAAATAGAAGGACATATCTCCAAACCTAAATTTAGATCTCGATCCATTACAAATTTGGAGATATTTGTGAATGAATCTAGGGTTTTTGACTAGTCCAAAACCTAGTCTAAAACATGTGTTCTTGGAAAAAAGGTCATATACGAGGAATCTAGGATCCAAATTGAGTTAGACTAGTTGAATATGAAATAAGACGAACTAAGGAATCTTTGGTAGAAGTTTCAGCTATAGAAACAAAATATTGGAAACGTGGAATACAGTACAAGTGCGCTCTTCTGGATAGGACAAAAATAACAAGATTTGGGAGATTTGCAATAATATTTTGTTGGCACATCCAAATTAGGTCATTCCTACGGCATTGGAAATAGGATAGATCAGGGTACCACAGGACAAAGTTTCATACCTAGAGGAGTCGAAATTCAATTTTTACCTTAGTTACAAGTTGACCCTAAAACAATCTTCCAATCATGGTTTGAAAAAGGTACGCCATTTTGCATTTGAATAGATTTTAGTAGAATAATATATTTGTGGTAAAACCTAGGGCGTGATATATATTTATTGTTCAAAATTCCACCAAAAGGAAGGGGAAAGAATAACACTCCACTCAAAACCCAAGAGGATTCATCCCTGACATACGATGAAATGGAATACATATCTTTTAGAGTGTCAAGTTGGAAGATATGATTAAAGCAAATGTGAAAGTTGATGACTTAGTTAAATTGAAAAAGAAGATGGCTAGTAAAGAAGATATCAAATAGATGGATAGTAAAGAGGATCTCAAAGGGATGGCTAGAAAAGAAGATCTTCAAGACTTTAAGGAATTGATGAAATATATAAAATATAACTTTATTCCTCATTTATCTACAAAATAAGAGGATAAGGAGGAAAAATATGACTTATTCCAGTCACGTCTAGAGAAAATTGAAAAACAATTGGAGAGTAGGAAGTTGGTGTCCCCAAAAGTTGATGATTCACTACAACATCATGGGTTCAATTCAGGTGTAAGAAACTACTTTATCCCCAAGATTGACATGATAAATTTTGATGGCAAGGATCCAATCACATGGATTTTTCAGATGGAGCAATTCTTTGATCTACACTAGGTGCCCACTATGAAAAAGGTAACTATTGCATCCTTGTATTTAGAAACCGATCAATTTGTATGGTA
The DNA here is from genome assembly GCA_001517045.1 of Pseudotsuga menziesii. Lineage (NCBI taxonomy): Eukaryota > Viridiplantae > Streptophyta > Pinopsida > Pinales > Pinaceae > Pseudotsuga > Pseudotsuga menziesii. The sequence continues at coordinate 163,813 of LPNX010680592.1, forward strand.
CCAATGGCTTTGTGACCGTAAAAAGGACTCCATTATCTCTTGGTCTATATTCACAAAAGAATTGATTGCACATTATGGGGATATAAATAAGAACACCTTCTTCAATCAACTGGTAAATATCAAGCAAAAAGGTTCAGTTACAAAGCACATTAAGCAATTTCAGCAGCTAAGTCTTAGAGTGAAGAATATTTCAGAAGATAATTTGTTAGATCTCTTTATTTGAACCTTGAAAGACAACATTCAACATGAGGTGCGTCTCTTTGAACCATCATCCATGGATAATGCTTTCGTGATGGCAAGGAAGGTTGAAAATAAAAATATGGCAATGAATACTAGAAAGGCCTTCTCCAACACATAGAGAAAATAATGTTCCTTCTTCTAAACCACCACAAAGGTTGACACCCAAAAAACTAGATGAAAGAAGAGAAAAATGATTATGCTTTAATTGTGACAACAAGTATACTAAAGGACATAAGTGCAACGAGAAGAAATTATTCTAATAGATTGTGAAGAGGAAGAACCAAAAGAAGAGGAAGCACCTCAAGAATAGGCGACTTCAGAAGAAATTGCTTCCACCATATCTTGTCATGAATTGTATGGAATTATCACTCCTCAAACTCTCAAGATAGAAGGATTCATAAAAAATAAGAAGGCGACACCGTTGATTGATTCTGGTAGTACTCATAATTTCAGTCACTGTAAATTATCCAAAGTTCTTAATTGCTTTGTATATCCAGCACCAGAGTTTCAAGTAATGATCACAGATAAATGAACTATAAATTCCTGAGGGAAATGTTATAATATCAATATGTGGCTATGGGGTAAATGTATTGAATAGTCCAATTATTGTTATCACAATCAGTGGTCTTGATGTTGTTTTAGGTGTCTAATGGTTACAATCATTGGGAACAATGGATTTTATTTTTCAAAAGAATTTCATGAAAATTTCATGGGAAGGAAAATAATATGAGTTAAATGCTATCACAGAAAAACCAAGAAAGGTGATAAGCTCTAATGGTATGAAAATGTTGTTAAAAAAGGGACATCAAGGTGTAGTTGCACAATTATGCTCATTAAATGTTCAAACCTCAAAGTTCCCTATCTCCCCAGATATCCAAATGGTCATTAATAAGCATTCCAAGGTATTTGAGGATATTCACAAAGGTCTTCCACCTATTCATGACTTTGATCATGCTATCCACTTAATTCCAGGCAGTTTTCCTCCTAACATCAGATCTTACCAATATCCCTATAACCAAAAGAGTGAAATTGAGCGTATGGATGCTAAAATGTTAGAGGATGACATAATTAGGCCTAGACAAATTTCTTACTCTGCACCAGTGGCAATGGTACCCAAGCTAGATGGATCATGGTGTATGTGTCCTAATTGTAGAGAGCTCAACAATATCACCATTAAAGATAAGTTTCCCATTTGCGTTGTTGACAAATTTTTAGACGCATTACATGGATAAGTTGTCTTCACAAAGTTGGATCTTCATTTCGGGTATCATTAGATTTGAATGAAGAATGAAGACATCCCCAAAACAAAATTGAGAACTCATAAAGGTCACCATGAATTTTTGGTCATTCCATTTGGTCTAAAAAATACGCCTTCCATATTTCAAAGTTTGATGAATTCAATTTTCAAGCCTTTCCTTAGAAAATTTGTGTCGGTATTCTTTGATGATATACTAATCTATAACAAGTCTTGGGTAGAACATGTTCAACATGTTGACAGGGTACTACAACTACTAAAGGAGAAATAATTGTATGCAAAACCCTCAAAATGTTTGTTTGGGATAAAGGAGGTAAACTATTTGGGTCATATTATATCTCATGAAGGTGTCAAGGTAAACCCTAAAAAAATTAAATCCATGATGGACTGGCTGATTCCCAAAACCCCAAATAATATTCGAGGACTCTTACGTTTGATAGGGTACTAATGCAAGTTTTTTCATAACTATGGAAGAATAAAATATCCTCTAACAAAGTTACTGAAGAAAGATACATTTTCTTGTATTGCAGAAGCAACTTAATCTTTTCAACAACTCAAAGCAGCCATGTGTAAAGCTCATGTTTTGGTGATACCAGACTTCACAAAAACCTTTGTTGTGGAATGCGATGCTTCAAGAAATGGAATTGGAGCTGTACTAATGCAAGAATGACACCCTCTTTCCTTCACAAGTCATCCAATTAAGGGAAAGAACTTAAAAAAAAGGTCCATTTATGAGAAGGAAATGTTGGAAATACTATACGCCTTGAAGCAATGGCACCCCTACCTTATAGGGCTACATTTCAAAGTTAAAACTGATCATGATAGCCTTCAATACTTCTTGGAACAAAGGCAATCCTTAGAAGAGCAACAAAAATGGGTGACAAAGATGTTGGGATATGCCTTTGAAATCGTCTACAAAAAGGGGAAGAAAAATGTTGTCACAAATGCACTCTCCATGAAAGATGAGGATGTTGAAGCATTACTCTATGCTATTCGATCATCCAACCAGATTGGATAGCTGAAGAAACAGACGAATGGAAAAATGACAAAAAAATATGGACATTTATTCAAAAGCCACAGTAGGATCCAAGTGCCTCTAATACATTTAGGTGGAAATATGACTTTCTATGGTACAAGGATCGCTTATATCTTAGTAAGAGTTCCCAACTCAAGCAAAATGTACTTTTTGAATTCCACTCCTCACCGATAGGAGGGTACTAATGTTTCTTAAAAACCTACCACAGGGTAAAGAAAGATTTTTTTTTGGATGGTCTTAAAACCGATGTTCAACAATTTGTGATAGAATGTTTGGTTTTCCAACAAAATAAAGTGGAAACGATTAAGACCCCTAGTCTCCTACAACCAATTTCCATTCCAAGACAAAGGTGGAAAAAGGTCTTGATGGATTTTATCACAGGTTTACCAAAGTCCAGAGTAAAGAGTGTCATGACAGTTTTTGATAGACTTACTAAATATGCACACTTCTTTGCACTATCTCACCCCTTCAAAGAAAGCATTGTCTCCAATTATTTTATGGAGACAGTACACAAACTACATGGTACTGCAAATATTATAGTAAGCGACAAGGATCCCATTTTCACTTGAAATTTTTGGACCGAATTATTATATTGTTTGGGTACTCAACTAAATTATTTTCTTTTTTGGGTACTCAACTGGCTCATAGCTCATATTAACACCCTCAATCTAATGGAAAAACATAGATAGTAAACAAATGTTTGGAAGTGTGTCTTCGATGTTTTGCAACTGATAAACAAACACAATGGGTCAAGTGGTTACCCTTGGCAGAATGGTGGTATAACACTTGCTTCCATACATCATAAAAAATGAACTCATTTATGGCACTTTATGGATATCATCCACCATCCATCACATATTCACTAAGAGACTCCTCTAAGGTTCAAACAGTGGAATACCACATGAAGCATCAACAACAAGTTATTCAAATATTAAAGGACAACCTGAATCTAACACAAAATCGAATGAAACAACAACCAGATCAACACCACAGTGAACAAATCTTTAATGTGGGGGATTTGGTGTTTTAAGACTACAACCATACAAACATATTTCCCTGAAGAAAACCAAGAAGGATAATAAATTATCACCTATATACTATGGTCCCTACAAGGTGTTACACAATATTGGTAGTATGGCCTACAAATTGGAACTACCTACATCTTCACGAGTCCATCCAGTTTTCCACTTTCCTGTTTAAAGAAGGTAATCAATGACAAGCTACCAGTTCAAACGATATTACTAGAACTTGATGAGTAAGGAAAAATCATCTCGGAGTCTACGGAAATGACTGAAATAAGAACTAAATAGCTTAGAAATTGATCAATTCCACAGTATCTCATTAAATGGAAGAAATTACCTGCATAATATTCAACATTGGAAGATGAGTCCTTTATACAACATCATCCAAAACTACTTCAACGTTGAGGACAACACTTTTTGAAGGGGAGGGGCATGTTAATCCTTTAATGATAGCACATTACCCCATATAGTGTGGCGCATTACTCCATATATTGTGTTGCATTACACATTATTTATGTCGGCTTGGGTCTATTAGTGGGTCTATTAGTTGTTTTTGTACACCTTTGTCTCCTATATATAGGAAGGATATATTCTCATTTTAGTCATCATAGTATCTTATCTTATCTTGTGTACTCAGTACAATGTGTAAGGAGGTTCCTCCCTCAAAGATGATTGATATTTATCTCTGTTATTCATTGTTAAGGCGTGGATTACTCTTGTATTGCCTATTTCTTCTCCTTTTTATGATATTTTTGGGACTTGGTTGCATACCAATTTCTCTCACGGTCTTTCAATTTCTAGGACTTGCAACAGATTACAAATCCATCCTGCATAAGCACACCACCTAACACTTTGATACACATGTCGGTACACACCATCAATTCCTTGATCGGGTCAATGATTTTTAGAATAGGGGCACAGGTAAGCAAATGCTTCAGCTGCTGAAAGCCATGCTCACCTTTCTCAGACCATACAAATTTAACTTTTCTCCTTTGTAGTGATGTAATTGGATAGATATCTAGAAAACCCTTCAACAAACCTCTTGTAGTAACCTGCAAAACCCACAAAAGATCAGGCATCTAAAACATTCCTCAGGTTATTCCAATTCATTATTGCTTCAATATTTTCGGGATCCACTGCAATTCATTCCTTTGAAATAATGTGGCCCAAATATTGTACCCGGTGTTGATAAAAACTACACTTGCTTAATTTGGCATGCAATTTATGCTCTCTAAGAACGCGTAGCACCATTATCAAGTGCTCTTCATGCTCTTCTTCGTTCCTGGAATACACGAGAATATCGCCCAAGAATACCAACATGAATTTGTCCATGTATTTGTTAAATACACTATTCATGAGGCATATGAACGTGGCAGGTGCATTGGTGAGGCCAAATGGCACCATCGTGAAATCATAATGACCATATCTCATTCTGAATGCCATCTTATGAATATCTTATTCTTTTTCCTTACTTGGTGATATCCATACCTTAAATCAATCTTCGAAAACACTTTAGCTCCTTTCATTTGATCAAAAAAATCATTAATTTGGGGATATGTGTACTTGTTCTTGACTGTTACCTTATTTAACTTCCTGTAATCAATACATAGCCTCAAGTTACCATCTTTATTTTTAACAAATAACACTGGTTCTCCCCAAGGAGACACATTAGGCCTAATGTACTTTTTATCCATCAACTCATGTAGCTACATCTTTAATTCTATCAACTTTGGTGTGCAAATTCTATAGGGAACCTTAGAAATCAGTGCTGCCCCTGGAAGAAGATTTATTGTGAAACCAATCTCTCTTTGGTGTCAGTCCCGGTACTTCATCTGGAAAGACATCCTTAAATTCCTGTAATAGCTAGTAATCTTCTATTGTGGAACCTTCATCTTCTAGGAAATATGATGTATGAACTAAATATTATTGACAACCGTTTTTATAAAACTTTCCAAGCCGAAAGGATGATATTTTCCTAACTGAAACCTTCTTAGGAAGTCCCTTTACCACTCTTGGACTTCCTTCATCGTCAATGCACCCAAGGAATTTACCATACAAGTCAACCTTGACTCTATGCTTTTCCAACCAATCCATGCCAATGAGGGCATCATAGGATCCTAAGGGTAACACATTCAAATTTACCTTGGTGATGAGTCCATTTAGTTCTATTCAACATTCCAATACCACTTCACTCTCCTTCCTCTTTGTTCCAGTGGCTAATTAGACTAACCAAGACTTATCATAATGCACCTTTCTAAGAAAACAACCTTCAACAACTTTTGGGTCAATATAACTATGAAAAGATCCTGGTTATATCAAAATGGAAATGGATCGCTCAACAATATTACCTTCAACCTCCACTACCGTGGATTGATGATTTGCCTGGTGATTGTCCAATGTTGTATAAATTCGAGGAGTTGCTTAGCCATGTCCTCCATTGTAACCGCTTCTTCCAAGTTATGAAACCTTCAGGGTTTCTCTCTTCGATGTGGGAAATCCCTTAAGATGTGGTTTCCTCCACATCGACCCCAACACTTAAGTGGCCCTTTCTCTACTGCTACTACTGGCTGGCTTCCACCCTCAGCTTGATGTCCTTGGTAGAAATTCCTTGGAGGATTTTAAAATGAGTTCTAGAATCCACTCTTCTTTCATTCAAACTTGCCTTTTGGATTTCCTTTGCATGCCAAGTGAGCTTCTGATTTTCCTTTGCTTTGTTCATAACAATAGGTGGCCATTCTAATAGCTTCATCGAGACTGGGAGGGTTGACAAATTCAATCCTTTCTCTACAATTTTGATGAAGACTCCCAAGGAAACTCTGAATCTTGACCCTTTCATTCTTGATGTAGTCCACATATCTTAGCAATTATAAAAACTTATGGGCATGCTCATCCATAGTATTTTGTCCCAATTTCAACTCATGGAACTCCTTCCTCTTGTTATCATAGTAAATGATAGATAAGTATTCTTCTTTAAAGTATCTCTAAAAACACCTCTAACTAATCTTTCTTTCGCTAATCTCTTTTATTTTCTTGAGATGTTCCCACCAAATTGCATCCCTTCCATTGAAATTATAGATCAAAATTATGGCCTTCTCAGTTTTTGTATAATCACGAATTCTAAAATACTTCTTCATTTCTAACAGCCATGCCTCTGCTTCTTAACCTATCTTGCTTTCATCATCAAATGTGGGAGGACTTGCCTTCCTAAACTCTCCTTGCAGAATCCTTCTATAAGTCCTTCGTCTAGATCTACTAGACATATGCCTTGGGATACTCTGATAACTTCAGTAATCACATGACCTACTGGAAGAAAATCTTGACGAGGATACCCTATGCTTTTTACTCCCGTAACTCTTCCTTGGACTTGGTGTGCTTCTAGTGTGACTCTTTGCATTTATTCCTTTTTGGCCCACATTTCCTGGGTTGGACCCTAGGTTATCTTGTTGTTGCATATCTATGAGACTTTGGAGGATGGCATCATTAATATGGTTACGCTCTTCCTGAGATTTAGTCAATATTTCTTTAAAACTCTGCATTGTTTCTTTCAAATTATCAAAAGTAATTTGCTCTCTTCTTCCATCGGATCATGTTCCTACATTTTCTTCTTGCATATTTGTTAGAATATTGCAAAATACTGAGAGGAGAGGGGGGGTGGATCAATATTGTTATTTTTTAACAATTTTAAACCACTTTAAATATAATTAAAACATAGAATCAACAAGATACACAAACCACAAATTTTATCATGAAAAACTCAATTGGGAACAACCACAAACTCTTTCTATTAACTGCAAAATTTTATTTACAATGTTTTTGCAAGCTACAACTTGTTGGAGACACCAATCCCCAAGTTTCTTAGCTACAACTGAATAATGCACCCACACCCTAATTTTGTTAGCTACAACTGCCAATATGCTACAACACCCTTTTGCAGGCTGCAACCTGCCCTAGCTCCACCCTACCACCCTTATTTTGATTCTTAGGTCTTCAAAAAATTCTATAAAATCTGTTTATGTTCTTCATATGCTTTTGCTGGCCTTTGTAGTGCTTCTAATCTTCATTTTAAAACTACAAAGACACCTTTCAATAATATTGGATATTCAGATTATATATGTCTTCAATGATTTTAAACCAACACATTCTTTTAAAAACAATGTATCGTTTCATAAATAATATGCCTTTTTTAGTCAGAATTGTATATGCTAATTCCTTCATTAAACAAATTTTATTGCAGAGTTTACTAAGTTTAGCGTTCTTCAAAATTGGTAATTCGTTCAGATAGTATTCAATCAAATCCTTTCGTCCAACGCTTTGTTTCAGCAGAACGGGTCCCTTAAACCAAACCTTTACACTATTAATTGTGCCTCTAATATTGGCAGTTGCCTCTACACTTAGTACTTCTGCCAAAACCTTCGCGATGAAACATACTTCAAGTGGAGATCAATTGAATGCCTCGATCTTCTCTCCCAGCAAAATGTTTTTGAGCCGTTGGATTGACTTCGGCTGATCAATGGTGGACTTCAGAAGTTAAAAAAAAAATTTAAAATGGGATTTTGCATGATCTTTGACTCTTTTTCCCGTCGATCTTATCTGGCGTCTTTCACTAATTTTTTTTATTGACTTGTATCTCAGCCGTTCATTACGAAGATCTAAAAACGCACACACATTCTGGGAAGAAGTTCATTACGAATATCCTGTCTATCAGATTTCGGGAAGAAGAATAAAGGAAAAGTGCTGCAAATCAAATCAAGATGCAAGGTGAAAGGTTGCTCTTCCTTATTGTCCCCGATTTTCATAAGAATATTCTTTCTATCACTCATATTATGAACCTAACATTCATTTCGTTATGATATTTAGCAACAATAGGTGCCATATTGTTCATAGTATGAAATTAGATGGATTGGGTGTTAAAGATAGTGGGACTTTGTCTTTAGTGAGTGTTGATTTGGTTTAGGAACATGCATTAATTGCAAGTATCGGATACTGGGCAAATGTTTAGTGGCATAATAGGTATAGTCATTTCAATTTGTATTACTTTTTATTTTTTATTACTAAGAAAATGGTGGATGACCTACCTTAAGGTGAGGGAATTTTAGAGTAAATAACATATTAAAAAGGCATGCTCAAAGGGTTCATAGATGCCCCTACCTTCCTCCCCTCCTAAGACTCATAAAGGTCAAGTTTTTTTTATAAAACATCTCCTAGCTGGCTCTATCTGGCTGGGCATATATCTCCCTACCTAACAAGCAGTAATAAGCCTGTGATCTATCTATCTATTCATCCATCCAGTGCTGCTACGACAAAGCCTCATGCCTTCCTGGCTGAAGCACTAGGTGAAAAGAATACGTAGGAGCGGATGGGGCTTGAGGATTGGTTCCAGAAGGCGTAATGTGGATTGGTTCCTTAAAGGTTACCAGTCCTTGAAAAAACAAGAAATTGTTTGTGATGCATATCTTCAGGAAAAGAAACACATGAATCTTTCTAATGAAGGAAATGAATGGAGAACCAAAGTACTTCTTGAATTAGTTCATGTTCAAGTGTGTAGACCAATGAAAATAATATTATTTTCCAGCGCCATGTATTTTTTTGTTATTTGTATATGCCTTTTCAAGAAAAGTGTGGATGTATTTTCTAAGTAAAATTATATGCCTTTTCCATGTTCCAACAATTTAAAGCTATGGTAGAGAAACAATCAGGGAAGAGCATCAAATTCTTCAGAATAGATCATGGTGGTAATTTTTTTCTTCTTCAGGATTCCAGTCACTTTCATATTGTCAAGAAGGAATACCGAGGCAATATACCACACTCTATTCTCCATAGAAAAATGGAGTTATAGAGAAAAGGAATATTCACACTATTATGGAGATGGTCAAATGCATGTTAGAAAACAAGTGCATTCCTCACAAATATTGGGCAGAGGCAGTTCACACTGCTATCTATTTGCTAAATATATATATATATATATATATATATATATATATATATANATCTCTAGATTTTTGGTTCAATTGATTATGTGTGGATTCCTAGTGAGAAGAATAGTAAGTTGGATTCCAAATACAAAAAGGAATGTTTACAAGGAATATTAACCAACATAAATCCTATAAGGACGATTAATATTGAAGCCAACAAATGTGTTTTTAGTCATGATGTTTCACTTAATGAACACATTAGTTTGTTTCAGGGTACTTCAAATAAAAAACCAGGTCTGAAATTTCTTGAAAAGGAGTATGATACTGTAGAAAAACCACCCTCTTTGCAAAATGTAATCCATGGGTTAGGGTAATCCTTAGCTACTCACGTGGCTAATGGAATAAGTCAAAATTAACAACACCATTAGTGTTGAAAACAATATTAATAATCATGAAATCAACATTGTTTCACAACTGAAAAGGATCCCTGCAAGTGGTTTTAAAAAACATTTAATGAGGTTCGCTTGGATGAGATCTTTGAACTCAGGGAGGAAGTATGGTCACTAAGAAATGAAGGTAAAAAAATTGAATTTTGCCATTATGTTTTTCTTGCTAACAATCAACATTTTTTTAAACCTCGGAGTTGTGAAGAAGCAAAAGGTTACCTTGAATGGGAGAAATCTATGCAAGTTGAATATCATGCCTTGATGAAAATTCAAACTTGGTTGTTGAGGGATTTTCCCGATAATAAAAAAACATGTTGGTTATAATTGGTTTTTATAAGGTGAAGTACAAGGAAAGTGGTACATATGACAAGCACAAAATGAGGTCGGTAGAAAAAGGATTTGCGCAATACAAAAGGATCAATTATGAAGACACATTTCCTCCTAATATCAAGATGGTTACAATCAAGTTAGATTTGGATCTTGCTACTCTATTTTGGTTTGACTATCTTTCAAATGGATGTTAAACGTGCCTTACTCAACGATCATTTGGAGTAAGAGCTTTATAAGTATCGACCTCAAAGTTTTCAAGTTCCTTGAAAGGAACATATGTCATGCAGATTGGTTAAATCTCTTTATGGTCTCATTAAACAAGCACCAATAGCTTAGCACATCAAAATTGACAAACATATGCAGGATCATGAATCAAGAAGAGGTATTTTCGTATTCTAATCTCTACGTCAAAAGTGAGTATGGTAGTCTAGTATTTTTGGAGATATATGTAGATGGCATCATCATTAGAAGTAGTTAGGTCAAATCAAATATGAAGGCAAAATTTGAACTACGGACCTCTTTTGGAATGATATTTAGGCCTCCTACATTATTGTTTAGGTGTTGATGGTAGAATAACACAGGTATTTTTACTTCACAAACTAATTATGCCAAAGATTTGTTAAACAATACAAGATGGTTGATTGTAAAATTTCATCTACATGTATGGAGAAAGGGTTACTTTCAACCAAAGTCGACTCAAAATTAGAAAATGAGTTGATTTTCAGATAATTGAAGAGAATTTTGATCTATCTTTACAACAACTACGCCAAACCTTAGCTCTGAAGTCAACTACATATCCAAGTTCATGACAAATCCTAAAGTAGAATTTCACGTAGTAGTAAAAGGATTTTGAGATAAAGTGACGCACTTCAATTAACTAGTTATATAGATTGGAAATCAACATTTGGTAATGTTTTAGTCTTGGAATAGGTGCAGTCTCATGGGCTAGCAAGAAACATCTTTTTTTTTATTATGTTTCTTCTATTGAAGCATAATATAGGGCAACAACAAAAGGAACATGAGAGGCAATTTGGATTCGAAGAATACTTGGAGATTTGATGGCTAAGAAAACTTAGGCACCAATTTTTTTTTTTTTTGTGACAATCAAGGTGTTATAAATTAGCAAAGAAATCGTTTTTTTCATGAGCACACTAAACACATTGATGTACATTGACATTTCGTTAAAGAACTTGTAGAAGATGACAAGGTTGAACTTCAATATTGTACCACACATGAATAGTCTACAAACATCGTTTCCAAGTCACTTGGTCCAAATAAGTTTGTTAAATTTATAGACAAGCTTGGTGTAATTTCCAAAAAAAACCATTAAAAGAGGATGCTAGTGTAACTAATATTTTTTTATCACTCTTAATAAATAGGAATTCTAAGAATTTATACTTGCATAAAGAAAAACATGTTAAAGTGTGTTAGTTTAATAAATAAATTAATGAAAAGACGTTATATAACAATTTTCCTTATTCACTTGTATAAATGTAAAAAAACATACTTTTATGAGACATTAAAAAAAATGATTATCTATTTTAATTGTGTACATATCTCTTTTATTCCAATTTATTTTATTTTTATAAACTTCATCTTCTAAGTTTTTTTCAGAGGAAAAAATACCAGTCTTTGTTATTCATAAGAATCAAAAGACATCATTTACATATACCATTTTTGTGACTGAGAGCACTATAGCAACCAGAACATCACACAAACATAAGATATAACAAGTCAGTCTACTGCCATCCGGAACAAAGAAAAAGTCTGATCATAGCAGACTTTTCTCATCATCCCTGAATTATCAGGTCAGAATATGCTGAGTAAGATCGAAGATGATCGTCAAACAAACATTTCTGAGCAAGACTTGCTGGCTGAGAGGTCTCAAACATAACAGATAAAGATGATCAATCAAACGCTGAAAGTCAAAAGCTGAAAAACATGAGACTCAACAACACTAAAAAAGAACAAAATGGCCATGATTAATGACCATACCGTCCAAATTTTTAGAGAAAGTTCCATAACCCATATCCAATTTCAAGGCCTGTTTAGAGAGTCCATCTGCCAGCGAGTTATGCTCACGGAATATGTACGAGTTCATCTTCTAAGTTATTAGAATGCATTCATACTCTCACGAATCATGTTACCTTCCAAAGGTCTCTTTTATTCTAGTTTTTTTATACTAATAACCTTTACCTTTACCTTTAAGTTATTACATCGCCCATGCATTCATGCCCTCACGGGTCATACTCACAGAAATGGCTATTAATTGTGTGTTTTATGTGCTTATTCAAATACTATGCAATACCCTGAACTAACTTTAACTTCAACTTCAAAAAAGCAACAACCATTTATCAAATTGTTTAGTGAGGTGAAACTTATGTCTTGGGAATGTAAATTATTTAGTGCTACACACACGCTTGTCCATAAACAACTCAACTCATTTGAGGATCCGAGAATTACTTTGTTTCCATCCTATGCTTTTCTGTTTTGTATCTTTTGTATTTGTTGGATTGCCTTAGCCATTGTAGGTATGATCACTTTTTTTCAGAAAGAAAAATGTCTGTTTTTTAAAGGGCATTTGAAGTGTCATTCCTATCCTAGGGTTACAATCCAGCAAGGTCACAAAGAGAGTTCAATTCTGACATAAACCTAAAACGAGTCTCAACTCACAAGAGCTGCCAAGAGGGAGATCAACTTACATTTCCACCGAGAACGTAATTCTAGTCAGAGAAAAAAGGAGAATTATGTCCCCCATAACCATATCAACCGTGAACACAAGAACACAGAGCTACTATCTAAAGGTGCCCGCTCCAAAATCATCCAAAAAGGTGCAAAAAATAAAAGGAGAACAAGCTCCTGCACCGAGCTCAAAAGAGCTGGAAAGTGTCATGAGAGGCCAAAAGGCCATCAAGAAATTCAGAGTAACTACCATATCCAGGAGCCAAAGACAGGGCAGATTTAGATAGGCTGTCTGTGAGTTGATTGTGTTCATGGTAGGTATGATTGAAAGTCAGGTGAAGAAAACAAGTGCAGAGTTTTCTTATATCCCTACACCAATGACTGAGATCTGGCGAAGAGAGGGCAGCAGTACCCTTTGCCCAATTAATAATGATTGTAGAGTCACCAAAAATGTTCAGTGTAGGAATCCCCATCAACTGAGCAACATGCAGAAGAGCCCAAAGTGCTAACAGTTTAGCTTTAGTGTTAGTGCAAGTACCAGCCCCCAAAGCAAACTCGTATGAATGAGACTCATTCAGGAATAAGCAGAAACTGACTCCTCCAATGTTATTAGTAGATGCCCCATCAAAAACACCATAGGGGAAGACAAGAACAGGGCCTGAACCATAGGCTCTAGTCTTTTTTACCTTTAAATTGGATGGTCGATACATCTGTGAGAAGTATGTAATCTGATGAAGTAAGCTCAGGACAGATAACTTTTTTCCTTCAAAAATAATAAAATTCCTTGCTTTCCAGATAGCCTAAATAGCAAAATTCCTTGTAAGTATGATCACTTGATATAATGGGTTTATTGTTAAATTTTCTACAAATGTATTTTTATTTTCATAAACATATATGTCATTTTGGATCAATCATAAAATGGAATTTAGAAATAGTTATGTATAGATATTTTTATTTTCACATTATATATATATGATCACTTGATATAATGGGTTTATTGTTAAATTTTCTACAAAGGTATTTTTATTTTCATAAACATATATGTCATTTTGGATCAATCATAAAATGGAATTTAGAAATAGTTATGTATAGATGTTTTTATTTTCACATTATATATATCATTTTGGATTAATCATAAAATGGATTTGTATTTAGTGATTATGTATTTGATTGATATTCTATTATATTTAAAAGTGAAGTAATTAGTTTTTGGTTGGTTGATGTAGTTTGTCATTATTTTAATGCATTTTCTATAAAGTCTATAAATGTGTAGTTCTTTAGTAAAGTTATGGACTAATTGCTTCCTACATCTTGTTTATATAATAAAGTTTAGTGATACTTTCTACAATATAATTTTATAAACTTGCTTGGTCCATATTGTTAAATTTATAGATAAGTTTGACGTATTTTCCAAAATAATCATTAAATGAGGATGTTAGTGTAATTAATATGATTGATTATTCTTAGTAAATATGAGTTTATATTTATACAAAGAGAAGTATACCAGCATAGTTCCATCTTAAACTAGGATCTACCAAATACCTAGAGAGATCCAATTGAACTTGAGGTGTAAATTTTTTTTAATATCTTAAATTTACATGTTTAAAAAAAATTACATCTCAAAAATTTTGATCCCTAAGATAATTACGTGCAGATTGAAATTATTTTGTTGATTGAATATATTTTTCGATTGTGTGGTGATTATATAATATAAATACATTAAAACCGACATGACTTTTTAGTTTTTTTTTAGTTTAAGCGACGTGATTTTTTTTAATATTATGTTAGGAATGTTAGGAACGCATCTTCCCTATATTTTGTTGTAAAGCACCTCACTACTATCGACACAATTAAAGTGTTTTAGTTTAAAAAATGAGTTAATGGAACTTAGACATTATATAACTTTTCCTTGGTTCACTTGTAGAAATGTAAAAAGACCTATTTTATCAGGCATAACAAAATATTTAGTGGTTATCCATTCTAATTTATGTATGTCTTTTTTATTCTATTTTATTTTATGATAACCTCATAAATACTATTCATTGAAATGGCTATTAATATTATGTTTTATATGCTTATTCAAATACTATACAATCCTTTGAACTAATTTGTAGACCAATACTTATTTATCAAATTATTTAGTAATGTATAATTTATATCTTGGAAATGCAAATGATTTAGTGCTATGCATCAAACTTGTTCATAACAAATTATCTCATTTGAGTATCCAAAAATGATACCTGTTTCCATTTAATGTTTTTTGTTGAGTATATTTTATCGTTGTTGAATTGCCTTGGCTTGTGTATGAATGATCATGTGATATGATGGATTTTTAAATTTTCCATATACATATTCTTATTTTCATAAATGTATAGAAACTTTTATCAATCATTAAAAAAACAACTTTTAAAAATAAATAAATTATGGGTATGTCATTAATTGTTATTCTATAATATTTAGTAAATAAATATTTAATTTTTGGTTTGTTAATATGGTTGGTCATTTTTTTTCTATTTTACTGTATATATTTTAGTTCATTCTAGTTACTTTGAACATCTAATTCATATAATAATAATGTTTTTGTGATACTTTATTCAATATAATTCCAATATGCATAAAAACATGCCTTGCATAAATTATAATTTTATACATGCCTTATTTAATGCATAAATTATAATTTTATTGCTCATAAAGTAATGCCTTCTATTTTATATAATATATAAAATCAAATTTGATTGTCCGTAAGGTGGATCACTTAATATAACTTTTAAAATCTAATTTCAAAGCCCATTAAAATATCTTATTATGCCATATATATTTTATAGAATTTAATTTTGATTGCATCTTTTATATATATATATATTATATCTTATTATGCCATATCTATTTTGATAAGTGGTATCTTCTATAATTTTTTTTATTTTTTTTGTGAATAGAAAAACTTTATTACTGTAAAATTACATAGTTACATGTTGATAAAAAAGTATAGATTCATCATCCCAAGTTTTATTCAGTTTTACAATCTTCCTAAAAAGTAATCAAATTCCCTCAAACAAAAAAATCAGTGTTCTTGACATAGCCCCAGACAGGATACAAACATGATCAAACTATCCGCAAATATAATTTAGCACTACGACACCTAATAACAGAGGGCTTAAAGATAAGTACATAGCCCATGACTGAGACATCACACCCGTTTCTGGGTTGGAATTCCCAGGTTGGTTTGTTCGGCATCGGGCTGAATGGTCTGCTTGGGAGGCTTCACTCTCTTGGGAAGTTCCAGCTCTTCATCGTCGGTGTGCACAACTCCCTTATGATTTGTCTTCCGGCTTGAACCCCCAACATGCATTTTCCCCATGCCCGGGTGGTATAATTGAATCCCCATTCACAAGGCCATAATGTCAATCTTCCTATGCATTAACCTGCAATCTCCATTATGATATTTCCAAGCTCTTACTAGCTCTTCATCACCCTCCCTTGTTGATGTATTTGTAACTTTGGAATGTATCCACTTGTATATTTTATATATTGTATTTCATTGGTCCCCGATGTTCCTATCGAGAGAATCATTAATGTAATAAAGTCATGTAAAGTCATAGAGGTTAACCCTCCTAGTTGATCGGGGGGCAAAGTCCCCACAGTTTCAGGGCACTAGGGTTATTAGACTCTCCTAGAGAAGTTGGCCCTGGTAAGTAATTGTGAAGTCGGAAATTAGTATAAATAGAGAGTGAGCCTCTCTATTTGAGACACACACTCACCCAGCTATAGCGCATAGGTGAGATAAGAGGAGCTCACACAAGTGAGAGAGAGAACAACTGTTGGAGATCATATTTCTGCCTTTGGGTTTTACTGCTGCCATTGGTGCTCATTCTATCTCTGAGGAAGTTGTGGGGTTTTCTACTTTATGGTTTCCTAGAGGAAAATATTTGTGTCTGCTGTCTCTTGTGATTGATTGTTGTGCATGTTATTCTCTCAGATAAGATCCTAACATCATATTGTCTAATTGATAAAAATCTTACATGGTATCAGAGCTAACCTGAGAAGAAGACACTGTGCAGCTGCAAAAGTTAGGGCTTCTTAATATTTGGGTCTCTATCCACAATCCATCAGCAAAAGGAGGCTAGGATGACTCTCCATTGAAGGGCGCATATTTCTGTCGAAGCAGAATCTGATTCTAAGCATTTTTAGTTTTTGACCTACCACTACATCGAGAAATTAGGGCTTCTCACAGAAGAGGAATTTTTGACTGAGCCTAGCATAAGATTGATCTCCTCATCAAAATCGAAGTTTAGAGACAAAAATCGAGGTTTTTGGTTGGGTATAACTCTGGGAAAGTCAAACCCTGATTTTCCCTAGAATAAAAAAACCAACACTGCAGAAGATCATATCCAGATCCAGTTTTCAGCTTCTCAAATCGGTAAGATCTAAATCTTTTGCATTTCCATTTGAGGTTCTCAGTTAAGATGTCTCATCACACCAAGCTTTATGAAAATCTTGAAGGAGCTGATAACTTCCGAGCATGGAAGTATAGGATCTCACTAGTTCTTGAAGAAAATGAATTGGACTCCTACATCAGTGGAGAGGTTCCAGTTCCAAAGGGAGATGAGGCTAAGGCCTTACACAAGAAGAACCTGATGAAGGCCAAGATGATTATTGTTGATTCAATCAAGGATCACCTCATACCACATGTGTCCTCCCTAAAGACAGCTAAAGAGATGTTTGAAGCCTTGACCAAGCTATTTGAAGGAAATAACATAAATCAGAAGATGACTTTGAGGAATCAGTTGAAGAATGTGAAGATCCAGAATGCGGAGACCATACAATCATACTCTACAAGGGTCTCCTAGATCAAAGAACAACTTGAAGCAATAGACGAAGAAGTAGAGAATGCATAAATTGTGATGAACACCTTGAATGGTCTCCATAGGTCATCAGACTCTTTCATTCAAGTGATTTGTGCTAGAAGAAAGCTAGTCACCTTTAGTAGAATGTGGGAGGAATTCTCACAAGAAGAAGCTCGAATTGTAGCCCGAGAAGAAAATATGGGAAGTGAAGATCAATCTCTCACAGTACACTCCAATAAAAGTAGAAGGGACTATCATCATCCCAAAGGTAAGTATTCTCACCAGAAAGATAACGCTAGAAAATCTAACAGAGACATATCTAAATACAGAGGCTTTACAAGTGATGAGAGAGGACACTTTGCAAGGGATTGTCCCAAGAATAAGAATAGCTCTCACAAGAAGAAGGACAACAAAAGAAGACATCATGATCACACTACAGAGGATGATGAACCTTCCAGAAAGATAATCAAACAAGAAATTGATGATTCTTCAAGTGATCATAGAATATGTTCTGATTTCTGCCCTCACGGGAACTGTCACGCATGGAAGCAATGATTGGCTTATAGACAGTGGGGCTTCCAAGCACATGACGAGATTCAAGGAATGTTTTGTGAAACTATCTGAACATGAATCACCCCATAAAGTAAAACTTGGGGATGACTACTAGTATCCAATAAAAGGAAGTGGTGAATCCTCCTATAAGTTAGACTCTAGAAAGTCTATGAAGATGAAGGATGTCTTGTTTGTACCAGGACTAAAGAATAATCTCCTCTCCATATCTGTATTAGATGCAAAAGGCATAAGGGTTGCATTTGTAGATGGCGAAGTCCTTATGTGTCTAAAGGGAAAGACTATAGATGATGCAGTAGTGATTGGAGAGCAAGAGGGAGGCTTATACAAGCTAAAGGGCCAACTAGAACAAGCCTTAGTCCATGACTTAGTAGAGCCAAATGAACTTTGGCATAGAAGGCTTGCACATGTGCACTATAGGGCACTACCACTTGCAAGAAAATCTATTGAAGGTCTTTTAGAAATATAGGCAAAGCATGAAGGTGTTTACAAAGGATGTGTGAAAGGAAAGAACACAAAGAATACATTTCCAAGTAGCGAGAGCAAGGAAAAAGGAATCTTGGAAATCATCCACTTTGATGTATGCAGTCCGATGTCATCTAGTTCATTGAGTGAGTATGTATACTATGTTTCTTTCATTGATGATTTCTCTAGGAATACATGGATATACTTCTTGAAAAACAAAGATGAAGTATTCAGCAAGTTCAAAGAATTTAAAGCCTTGATCAAGAACCACACAGAAAAGAAAATCAAGACCTTTCGATCAGACAATGACGGAGAATTCACATCAAATGAATTCAAAGAATTATGCAGAGATTTAGGGATCAAGAGGGAGTTGACCATTCCATATAATCCACAACATAATGGGGTTGCAGAAAGGAAGAATAGAACGATCATGGAAGTTGCAAGGGAAATGCTTCATGATCAAGATCTTCCCATGCATCTATGGGCAGAAGCTACTAGGACAACTGTGTATGTATAGAACCGTACTCTGCATAGAGTACTTGAGAACAAGACACCTAAAGGAGTCTTCTCCGGCAAGAAAAAAAAAGTCAGTCATCTTAGAATATTTGGTTGTCCAATGTACATACACATTCCAAAAGAAAAGAGGACAAAGTTAGATCCTTCAGGAAAGAAGGGTATATTTGTGGGATATAGTGAAAGCTCAAAGGCTTACATAATATATTTCCCAGGATTCAAGAAGATCGACATCAGCAGGGACGTAACATTTGACTAAGACTCAGCTTACAACAAATCCAGAAAGAGACCTATTGAAGACCCTGAAGAAACAGAAGTACCCGAGATTCAAGATACAACTATGAACGATGCAAATCATGAAGAAGATCAAGAAATAGAAGAACCCCAGGACCCTATAGATCCACCACAGGAGAAGAATCCTCACACGAGGAAACATGCATGGGTACGAGAGGCTATCCAATGTGCATAAATATATGGGGCTCCAGAAGAAATGCACAGAGAAAGGAAGATAACTAGGTCCTACTCTGCATATGTAGCCATATTATGTGACATCATTGATAAAGAACCTTCAAACTATGAAGAAGTGGAAGAGAAGAAGGAATGGAAGGATGCTATGATCGAGGAGTATTAGTCGATCATGAAGAATGATGTCTAGGATGTTGTCACAAGACCAGAGGGGAAGTCCGTTGTGACTTCCAAGTGGATCTACAAGATCAAGCATGCTGCATATGGTAGCATAGAGAAATATAAAGCAAGATTTGTGGCTCATGGATTCTTCCAGAAAGAAGGAATAGATTATGAAGAACATTTTGCACCTGTAGCCAAATACACTTCCATCAGATTAGTACTTGCTCTAGATGCAGTAATGAAATGGAATATACACCAGATGGATGTCAATATTGCTTTCTTGAATGGTGTAGTGGAAGAGGAAGTGTATGTGGAGCAACCAATTGGTTTTGAGACACATGACAGGGAAAATCATGTGTGTAAATTGAAGAAATCCCTGTACGGTTTGGAACAGGAACCCAGGACATGGTATGGCATAATTGACAGCTTCCTGACTAGTTTGGGCTTTACCAAGAGTAAAGCGGATTCCAACCTTTACTACAAAGTTGAAGAAGGGAACCCAGTGATACTCCTTCTGTATGTAGATGACCTGTTTGTAACAGGTGAGGATGGGTTGATTGTTGATATGAAGAGGAAGCTTGCTGCTAAGTTCGATATGGACTTGGGTATGATGCACTACTTTCTAGGCATGGAGGTGTGGCAGAATGCAGATGAAATCTCCCTGGGACAAGGGAAGTATGCAGTAGAGATTCTGAAGAGGTTCGTGATGATGGACTGCAAGGCTATGACTACACCTATGACATCGAACCTGAAGCTATTGATTGATGCTTCATTAGAGTCGGTTGATGCTACAATGAATCGTCAGATGATTGGGTCCTTGATGTACTTGGCGAATACGAGACTAGATATTTGCTTTGTTATGAACACATTGAGCCAGTTTCTGACAGATCCAAGACATGTTCACCTGATTGCTGCAAAGCATATTCTGAGGTACCTGAAGGGTACAGTTAATTATGGGCTCAAGTATGAGGCGAATAAAAATATTAACCTGAAAGGTTATGTGGATTCAGATTGGGCAGGCCGTGCCATTGATAGGTAGAGCACTTCGGGGTGCTGCTTCAGTATTGGATTAGGTGTGATCTCTTGGTTTAGCAGGAAGAAATCCTGCGTGGCACCGAGTACAATCAAAGTAGAGTATGTCACAACTTGTTCAGCTAGTTGTGAGGCAGTGTGGCTGAGGAAGCTACTATTTGATCTGTTTGATCTCCACTTGGATGCTACTTGTATATATTGCGAAAACCAGAGTTGTGTGAAGTTGTCGGAGAACCCGGTGTTCCATGACAAGTCGAAACATATTGAGATCAAATATCACTATATCAGGGATATGGTGCAGAGAGGAGCAGTGAAGCTCCAGTATGTTGCGACAGATGAGCATATAGCTGATGTGTTGACCAAGCCATTAGCCAAAGTGAAGTTTGAGTACTTCAGGTAGAAGCTTGGTGTTCTCCAAATTGAGGTTCCTTCCAAGGGGAAGTGATGAATCTGTGTGCCTTTCTGACATGGTGGCAGGATGGGCCTCCCATGGCCAAATGTAAGTGCAGAGCCTTTCTGACATGGTGGCAGGTTGGGCCTCTCATGGTTAGATGTAATTGCAGAGCCTTTCTGACATGGTGGCAGGATGGGCCTCCCATAATTAGATGTAAGTGCAGAGCCTTTCTAACATGGTGGCAGGCTGGGCCTCCCGTGGTCATATGTGAGTGCTGGGCCTTTCTGACATGGTGGTAGGTTGGGCCTCCCATGACCAGATATAAGTTTTGGACGAGCCTTTCTGACATGGTGGCAGGCTGGGCCTCCCATGGTTAGATGTGAGTGATGGGCCTTTCTAACATGGTGGCAAGCTGGGCCTCCCATGGTCAGATGTGAGTGCTGGGCGTGCCATTCTGACATGGATGTTGGATGTGTTCCTCCCATGGTCAGATATAGGTGCTAGGTGGGACTTTCCAACATGGTGGTAGGATGGTCCTCCCATGGTCGGATATAAGCATCAAAGAAGAGGAAGACCTACATGGAGGATAGGCCTACAACCAGCATGAAAAAGGGCTAGCTCTGTAGAACTTCCTATGATGAGAAGAATTGAGAGATAACACCTTTTGATCGAGATAGCGGAAGTAGTGATGATGATGATGATGATCTAGTGATGATCCAGATTTGATCCAGTGACGAAGACTTGTGCTGATGAATTGTGTCAAGAGAATACCTTCCTAGTTAAGAGGGAGTGTTGATGTATTTGTAACTTCGAAATGTATTCACTTGTATATTTTATATATTGTATTTCATTGGTCCCCGATGTTCCTATCGGGAGAATCATTAATGTAATCAAGTCATGTAAAGTTATAGAGGTTAACCCTCCTAGTTGATCAGGGGGCAAAGTCTCCACAATTTTGGGGCACTAGGGTTATTAGACTCTCCTAGAGAAGTCGGCTCTGGTAAGTAATTGTCAAGTCATAAATTAGTATAAATAGAGAGTGAGCCTCTCTATTTGAGACACACACTCACCCAACTATAGCGCATAGGTGAGAGAGGAGGAGCTCACACAAGTGAGAGAGAGAGAACAACTGTTGGAGATAATCTTTTTGTCTTTGGGTTTTACTGCTGCCATTGGTGCTCATTCTATCTCTGAGGAAGTTGCGAGGTTTTCTCCTTTATGGTTTCCTCCAGGAAAATATTTGTGTCTATTATCTCTTGTGATTGATTGTTGTGCATGTTATTCTCTCAGATAAGATCCTAAGATCATATTGTCTAATTGATAAAAATCTAAAATCCCTCTTGGCTGCTTTACTAAAGGAGGCATGCGCAATTAGGTTCTTGTTGACCCAATAGAGCATGATCATCCTATCATAAGCCACCGCCCTATCAGCCGTGTTACCAGGATCCACCACCCATTCCTCAACCTCCCTGCGCACCTGCTCGATGGGAATTTCCTGTACTTCCTCCCATAGGTGTTTTTCAACCTTATGAATGTTATTGTGAGTCGCCATCGAAGTGCAGTATTTAAAGAAGGAATTCTCCTCCTTAGCGTGAGACTGAGCCTGCGTAGCACGACCCCCTATCTCCCTTCCACTCCCCCACACCCTTACCTTTCTCCCGAAAGTTGGTCGAGGCCTCACCCAAACCCAAGTTCCCCCTCTAAAAATGCTTGGGAGACATGATATGAGAACACTGGAGATTGAAATTTAGAGTTGGATCTAAAGCCACTCACCTTACCAACCCAAATACCCTGCATAGTAACACAAATAACTGGGATCCTCCACATAAAGTGAATGGGGGTTAACGAATCCGCGTCTGGATATAAGGGTGGTGAGACCATCAATACCAAAATGGTTATGTACATTCCCTTCATCACCCAAATATTTCCCTCACCTTCAACCATACCAGACACGAAAATTAGCATCATATCCATCTTAAAGACCATATCGAACCTTTGCAGCGGATACAACTTTTTCCTCCTCTTGATCATGTTTCCGTACCTAGCTATATTGATGAAGAGCAAGGATAGGTGGGGATCGTCCTTTTTGCTGTAGGTTCACACGCGACGGGTCTACGGAATCACGGGGATCGTCATAAGACCCTTGTCTCTGTCCTAACTGATGTGAGTGGAGGCCTCCATCGGTCGAGTGGCATCATGATCAAGGGTGGCCAACTGTCTGCATTGGGGAACCCACCCCTCATCACTGAAGTCATCTAATGATCCCATCCCGCGGGCCCTACCCCAATCCACGCCAACGTTAGCAAGCAGGTCAAACACCTTGTTGGCATCCCTCCTGACATGGCTGAAGGACACAACTGAGTGCGTTGTGACTAGGTCACGAAGGATGTCCAGTCTGCTAGCCAGTATTCAGCTGGACGAGGTATTCTCAGTAGATCTTCCATTGGCAAGTTTCTTGGCCATCTGGATCAAAATGCTAGCATTGGCCTTTATGATCACAAACAACCATCCTTCCCTCACCACAAGCTTGAATCCCTGAATAAGGCCCTCCAATTAAATTGAACTATTGGTGTCGAAGCCAATGGACCCAAAGTACAATTTCAAAATTTCCCCGACTGCGTCCTTGAAGACCCCTCCGTAGCTCGCAGCACCTGGGTTTCTTTTAGCCGCCCCGTGAAAATTAAGCTTAAACACTTACACATAGGGGGGGGGACTAGAAGTTCGGGCTTGTAGGAATACATACTTTATCCTTTCGACAAAGCCCATCCAGATTGCTTTTTCCCAGACCCCAACCATCCGTAATGTGTGATTCCTCCTCCGAGAATTCCTTATCCTGCTCATTCCATTGCATACTCCGGATTGTTTCAAGGAGGTTCAAAGTTAGAGTCCTCCACACATCCTCTGCAGAATGCCTTTTATCCAGGGAAAATACATTTGTTTCTCTTTCCACACACTCCACATTACCATACCAGGGAAAGAAGACCATAGGGTTCGAACAATTCAATTCTTGAAAGCTTTGGGATTCCAGTCCCGCAAAGATTGACCTGGTTGACCTCTGCACCGGTCACTCCTCCGGAACACTAAGGCCCCCCTATCCCAGGTAGAGGCTTTGTAAGGGAAACTGTCCAACATATGGCTCATACTTTCTTCGTTGTTGAGGTATAAGATGCATTGGGAGGGTCCGTGGATCCCTCGCCACTTGAGATTCTTTACAGTTAGGATTCTTCTCTTGACAACAAGACAGTCGAAAGTAGCAACCTTCATCCACGGATTGGTCTCCAATATCTTCCTCCATATTCCATCCTCTACGTCCTGGTTTCCTAATTGAATATAATAGGCCTCTTTGATGCTAAAAGAGCCTTTTTGAGTGTATCCCCAATATAAAATATCTGGGCCAACTTGAACACCGATGAATCTCTCCTGAAGCTATGCCTAAAAAGAGCTTCGGTATTCTTAAGTTATAAGACCTTCCCCTATAATTGGTTCATCCAGTGTCTTTGTTCATCTGAATTTGGGCCCTCCCAGTAGTGCCACAGTTTAACTATGCCCTCTTCCAACCCTCTAGCTTTGATGTGATGCCATCTAGGATCAGCCTTTAATTTGGGGAATTGGTTCCAGGAATCCTCCCAAAAGTTGGCGCTCTCCCCATCCCTGATCTCCCAAAAACTACGCTCCTACACCAACTTTCGGCCGACAAGTTCCTTCACCCAGATGTGAGATCCTTGTTGCTCCTCATTGAACCATATTAGTTGATTCTTTGGTATATCCCTAGCATATTTGACATGCCATAAGCTGGCCCATGGTTCCATCGTGTGATTGCACCACCACCACCAGATTTTAGCGCCTTGGATTTGGCTCATGAATTTGGGGTCCCAAATCCCTAGGCCCCCTCTCTCCTTATGGCAGCATATTTTCTCCCAACTTACCAAAGAAAATTTAGCCTTGGATTCCCTTCCCCCCCACAGGAAGTTTTATTGAATGCTTCTGATCTCCTTTAAGACCGACTTTGGGGAAAAGAGCACCGAGAATAGGTAAAATGACATGGCATGCATCACCATTTTGACTAAGACCAACCTACTGGGAAAGTTTAAAGGGTAGAGAAACCAACTAGAAAGACTACACTTTAATCTGTCCACAAGATCCTGCCACGACGACTTTTTTAAGTTGCCAACCCCCAAATACTTGGATGGGAATGTCCCTTTGGAAAACCCCAGAATCCTAACGATGTTCCTCTAGACTATGGGAGCTATATTAAAAAATAACACTAGAGATTTATCCGCATTGACTGCCAACCCTGAGGCTTTTGCAAAGACATTGAGACTCCTTTTAAAATCATGATCTTCTTGCACTGAAGGGTGCCCCATAAGCACCGTGTCACCCACGAATTGCTAGTGCGTCTAAGTATCCATTCCCTCGTGGATATTGAGCCCACATATCTCACCTCTGACTGATTGGTCTTGGATGAGCCTACTCAGCCCCTCCGCCATTAAAATAAAGAGGAGAGGCAATAGGTGATCACCTTGTCTGATCCAGCGCGAAGGATGGAAAATTTTAGTCGAGCAGCCATTCAACAAAATAGAGAAAAAGGGGCTTGTCACTAGACTCATGACTCACTCCTCCCACTCCATTTCAAAGCCAAAGGATTCCAACATTTTTTCCATATATTGCCAGCTTAATTTGTCATAGGATTTTGCAATATCCAACTTTATCAACATTCCCGGATTCTTGCTCCTTTTCAGAGAGTGGATAACTTCGTGAACCGATATAATACCATCCAAGATCTATCTCCCTTCCACAAAACTTGATTGTTCTGGGAATATCAGGATGGGAAGAAGGGTTTTTAATTGATTCGCTATCACCTTTGAGATAATTTTGTAAATCACATTACACAGGGCTATAGGTCTAAACTTACCCGAGGTATCTGATCCATCCTCTTTTGGAATCAAGGTCAAGAAGGTCGCATTAAATGATTTGAGAAAACCTCACTTACTTCTCGATTCCTCCACTAATTCTAAAAATTCTTCCTTAATTAGGTCCCAAAAGAAGTGAAAGAAATTCGTGGTAAAGCCATCTTGGCCTAGTGATTTCCCCATGGCCATTTGATTTACAACTTCCTCCACCTCTTGCATGGATATTGGTTTAATCAACATCTCATTATTCTCCCTAGTGACCACTTTGAGTATGAGTATAAAAATCCTGGCTATATCCTGGCCCATATCAGCCCTTTCTTCAGTCAATATATCCTCAAAGTGATGGGTAAGTTCCTCCTCGATCTCCCTTCTGGTTTCCACCTGGTTGCCATCCGCTTTTTTAAGCTTATGGATTTTCGAGCTATGGTTGTTATGGATGACCAAATTATGGAAAAATTTGGTATTATTTTCTCCCTCCTGTAGCCATTGGTTCCTGGAATTTTGTTTCCAGAAGATTTCCTCCTGCCTCTCCCTGGCCTCTAGTTGACAAAGCAAGTTTTTTTCCTTATCTTTCATGCCTTTGTCCCATCCATCTTCCATTCCTTGCTGATGGATAAGCTCAATATCCCTAATCAACCTCTTTTTATCTTCAAAAATGTTCCCAAAGTCTTCTATGTTCCATGTGCGGATTTTAGCCTTAAGAGCCTTAAGCTTTTGCTGGAAGCGGTACATCACCATACCCAAAGGGGGACCAACTCCTACCACCACTGTTCCACCAAATCCTTGAAGTCCTTGTGTTCCATCCATAATTGTTCAAACCTAAAACGTTTGCTTAAAAAGGCATTCGACCAATCCCAATTGAGACTGAGGAGCCAATGGTTTGAGCCTGCCGCCGGAAGGACACTAGCCATTATGTCTCTTGTTCCCCTCACTACATTCTCCATGACCAGAAATTTGTCAATTCTAGAGGCAACAAGATAATCCCCTCCACGCTTGTTGTTCCAGGTAAACCAACCATCGCCCATTTCGAGGTCTATGAAGGGGCCATTAGAGGAAATTTCAACTCAAAATGGGCCTTTTAACTTTTATTCAAATTCCATGTCATCATGTGTTAGCCAATGAAATTGCTTTAAATTTGAAATACCGTATAGGTCTTAAACACTTTTTTAATATAAATTTGAGGATAGGTATCATAAAAAAACTACTTTTTTTGTTTGTATTTTTGACATATCTCCCCGTGCTTTTACTCAAGTTTCGATCGGGAGAGTTCGTTGGATGCGGAATTAAATTCCGCATCCAACGAGTACCCACTTGGCATACTTTTGACGGACCCCGCTACCCCAAAAACAAGAAATACCTGAAAAATAAAATGATGAAGTCATCATTCTATTTTCCAGGTATTTATTGTTTTTGGGGTAGCAGGGTCCATCAAAAGTATGCCGAGTGGGTACTCGTTGGATGCGGAATTTAATTCCGCATCCAACGAGCTCTCCCGATCGAAATTTGAGTAAAAACACAGGGAGATATGTCAAAAATACAAACAAAAAAGTAGTTTTTTTTCTTTTCTTCCTCCAAAATTAATAAATATTATTTTATTAGTTCATTTTAGGAGGCCCATTTTGAGTTGAAATTTCCTCTAATGCATGGGTCATAAAATCTCTAAATGCTTCTTGATATTTATCCAGGACTCGCCTTCCTCCCTTCTTCTCCCTAAGAGAGGTTATTAGGTTAAAATCCCCTCCCATGAACCAGTTTCCCTCAATTGCAAGGGCCTGTATCCAATTTAGGAAATTTAGGAAAGTATGCTTCTGAGGGAAAGCATTGGGGCCATAGACATTCCCCTGGGTACCTTTAGCCCCTGTCTCCAAGAAGTTGAAATTGGCCATCAGAGAGAATTGATTGGCCTGCCACATTGCGAGGTCAATGGATTTTGGCTGCCACAACACAGCTAGACCGTCGAGGCCATTCCAACTGCATCTGTCGCCATCACCCTACTATCCTTCCATATCTTCTTCCCAAGCTTCTCCATCACCTCTGAGCTGCACTTTGTTTCTTGTAAAAAAAGAACATTTGGTCTCTCTTGTTTGACCTTCCTTGCTAGGGTCTTTACTTTCATGGGATGGTTACACCCCCTATTATTCTAGGAGATTATCTTCATTGAATAACCTTGTTTACTTCTGTGAAGGCCTCCCTTATCATTGGGTACTGGCATGATTTTATGAGCTTGATGCCTACCTTTGCAATTTGCTTCTTGTTCGTATTTCTACCCCTTTTCAACTCCTCCTCTGGGGACTTCCTTTAACTTCCCTTTTGTGGACTTGAGGAAATCCCCAAATGTTGATGTGCTCTGGTTCCGATGATCGCTTCCTAGAGTAGTTCCAGTTGCCTACGTGAGACATACCCCTGACCCTCCTTGTTGCATTCCTTCTCAATCTCATCTAGATCTAATTCACCTAGCTCCATTTCTTCCACTTCATATTCTTCCATCGCCTCAGTTTGGATCTTCTACTCTTCCCCACTACCCGTTTCTTTCCCCTTGTCTTCGTGTTGCTTTACTGGATCCTCATCTCTGATATTCTCCTCCCCATAATCATCCTCCTCCAGGATCTGGAAGGGATTATTGCTCTTGGTCGTCTTCTTCAGGTTTTCCTTTCTCACTCTTAGAAACCCTCCCATTAGAGGAAGTTTCAATTTAAAATGGGCCTTCCAAAAATAATACAAATTCCATGTCATCATGTATTAGCCAATCAAAATGATTTAAAATTAAAAAAGGGAGCACCTCCTAAACAATTTTTTAATATAAATTTGGGGATAGGTATCATAAAAAATTAGTTTTTTTGTTCGTATTTTCGACATATCTCCCTATTTTTTTCCAGGTATTTCTTGTTTTTGGGGTAGCAGAGCCTGTCAAAAGTATGCTGAGTGGGTACTCGTTGGATGCGAAATTTAATTCTGCATCCAACTAGCTCTCCCGATCGAAATTTGAGTAAAAACACAGGGAGATATGTCGAAAATACGAACAAAAAAATAGTTTTTTCTTTTCTTCCTCCAAAATTAATAGATATTATTTTATTACTTTAACTATTATTTTATTAATTTTCTTTAGGAGGCCCATTTTGAGTTGAAATTTCCTCTAATGTGCTTTGCTCCTCCGCCTGCTTTTGACTTGCTTGAACCCTTCACCATCCAGTTCACCCCCCTAACAACGATTAGGGCTGGCTTGAGCTTGAGTCATTTTTGGGCAATTTCTCCCAAAGTGACGTATTTGTGGCATTGTCTATATCTGAATGAGAGTTGTTCATAGTCAATTATTTGGATCCATTCTTTATCATCCCAATTCAGACTAATTGCGTCCAGAGGGTCTTTCGATAGATCCATGTAGACACAAATGCGGGAAAAGGGTGTGTACCTTTATTGTTTGGTATGCTCCGCAACCTTCACAAATTCCCCTATCAAGTTACCAATATCTTGCAGAATCTCCAGATCCCAATATTCGCATGGCAGGGAAAACAAGCAGACCCATACTAGGGCTACCATCATGTCCTTTGTTTCCGGGTTGAACCTTTCTTTCCAAGGTCTTAGATATAACCCCGGCGAAAAGAAAAAATAAGGACCACCCTCAAGAATCATATGTTTGTATTTCTGGTTAAAAAATATGATAGTAAAAAAGCCTTTAGACCCTAAATGGAGATCATAATGGCCCTTAGGGTTCCATGTTCCCTTAAGCCAGCGGACTAGATCCCTTTCCCTCGGCCAAACACCCACAAATTTTCCAATAAGAGCCTTCTCCTTGTTGCCGCCTTTCACACACCTGGGTCACGTGGCAGAAATCTTCAAGCCACTCGGTGTGTCCTTGGTGGCAAGTCTCGAGTCAAGGCTGTCCCCTTGTTCTTGACTCCTCCGTTTAGGCTCAACTCCTAACGAAGCCAAGGGGGGTAGACCCTATTAAGTTACTAAGGATGATTACTTAGTGTTGTGATGTTTAAACTGATTGAGTTACTTAGGAGTTTGGAATTTAATTATAGATAATCAAAGATGGCAAGATATAAAAGATGAACACACGAAAGCACAATGCTGAGACACAATATATATATAAAAAAATAAAATAACCAATGCCTTAGAATGGAGTCAAAAATAGAAACAATGTACTTGCATGTGCTTGGAGTGAGTGTTTTGCGATTTCCTCTTGGTATTTTTTAAGTTAAATTTGAAGTGTGAGTTGATTAAAATTAGGCTAAAGGGGGACTCCAGATATACCCGAGAGTACTTGGAGTATGTCCAAAACTAAACCTTCACGGCTACCCGCAAGGAATATGTGGGATGAAATGGAGTCTCTGGGGCTATTGTTCGTAACGCACCCGTTAGGGTGTGACAGAGATCGACGCCTCGAGGTCACTTTTTAGAAGTTCCCGCTTCCTTTGGGTATTTTGCCACCGTAATGGTTTGATATAGATGTTGGATTTTCACCTGATGGTTTGTCAGTTGGGGAGAGTGGGTCCTAATTATACTAGTCACCCAAGTGCTTTTGATACAACTTGACTAATCAGATGAACCACAACCAAGTGCAGAGCATACACACTGTAGTCTTGTCAATTTTAGTAAGTTTTAAACTGGGTGTTCTTGTTTAAAAGAAAACCCTCCAGGAACCTTTTTCGATCCAAGTGGATCTAAATCGGGGAATCGAGGAGGGGTTAATTTTATAATTGCTGATAAATAAATGATGAAAAATAAAACAGATCCACAATTCTAGTTTTCTAATTAGTCCTACCACGAATCTCTTTCCCCTTTCAGGTCAATCGGGAAATCGTGGGGTAAGTATTATGATTACTTTGAAAAAAACAAAAAGTGGAATATGAAATTAATAATAAAATCAAGTATACTGCCCTGCAAATTAGATCAATGCTAGTTTAAAAAATAAATAAGCAGAAAGCGACGAAAATGACACCGACGCAAATCCCCCCAGGGGGGATGGGGAATGGGCTTGAAAGAGCTTATTCCAAAAATAATTTTATTTATTATTGGTTGCAATATCAGTGAACTGAAATATCAGAAACTTCTTGGTCCTTATACAGGCTGAAACCAAGATCTTACAACTTTGCAAAAATTTTAAGATTTTAGTGAAAAGGGAGACCCCTCGGGGGATTTGAACGCTCCTGAGGCCACTTCGGACAGCAGCTTCCTTTCTTTTCTGTCAGACCTGCTAAAATAAAGTGAGCATGTTAGAATAACATACGCCCAAAATCACTTTAAGAGTACCTTTGGATCAGTCTACCTTATCTAAAAAAAAATGAAGTTAAAACTAGCTAAACAGGCGAAAAAGGAACCAAGGAAAGCAAGCTTTCCTTGGGATCTTGGATTGCTGTTTGTGCAGCCAATGAAATATGCACTGATATTGCAGAATATTAAATTTTATAACAACGAAAGGAAATCTAATGCATGCGATCTACAAGTTTTCTTTAAATTTTCATGCAAAAAGACGATTTTCCTAAAGCTAGATCTAGAAAGCTTATGAAACTTTTTTAAGTGCAAGATCTAGACTATAGGCTTTGATAAGATAGATCTATGTTGGAATTACTTTTAATATGATAGATCTAAGCAAAATCAAAGCTACGAACAGAGTAACCGGGTAAAAATGTTGATTTTTTTTAGAAATGAGAAGAAGAGGAGAGAAGGTCGGATCGTTGTTTGAATGGAGCAAGCTAAAAGGAGGCCCTTTTGTGGAGTGCTGAGGGACAGAGTCTTGGGCTTATTGGATAGGAATGGTGTCAATATAGATCCACACCTTCATCCAATCGGGAACCTGCAACTAAATAACACAAGCCTGCACACACCTCGTGAGATCTGGATATAGATGTATAAAGCAACAAAAATAAAAGATCATGCCAAAATAACCTTATTTAAGCATATAACTGAAATTTTTGAGCATACATCATATGGATAAACAAGATCAAGCAATCTAGCTTTCCTAGTTTACACCCTTACTAGATTCAACTGAATCCTTGAAGCCAGAACACAGAAGCAACACAGAATTTGGCAAGAAATTGCAGCTACCACATCAGCAGCATAACATTGAGAATCCACACATACACATGCACTACACAGTATAGCCTCCAAAGCTTCTTTATTCACAAATGATGATCAAATACAAAGTTACAATGGCAATCCCTTCAGTCCAGCTCTAACTAGCTTGGAAGAGGCTGTTGTGCTTGGATATATACAAAATCCAGGAGATCCAGCCCAGGGGGGCGCAAATCCCAATGAGATAGACCAAATATGCTGATGGAGAGTCCATCAATGCCTGATCTGTGTCTAACTGAGCCAGATCTGAGTCTCACTGAGTGCAATTGTCAATCGGAGAGCTGATCTGATTGACACCTCAACCTGTTGACTGAAGCATCCACCAAAACTCATCCAGATGAGCCAAAACGTGTTGAGGAGAGAGGGAGGGCGAAATTCCCCATAAAGGATGCTGAAGATCAACTCTGGATCTGATTTGATCACCTCTTTCAGTCAAGGATTTGTCAGATCCAATCAATCTGCTTCAGATCTGACTGATTTCAATCAAATTGGCTGAGAATCCACTGATCTATGATTTTGGATTTGCTCCATTATTCATCAATTTATTAATTAAA
>LPNX010680592.1:196759-246142 GCA_001517045.1 Pseudotsuga menziesii
TTTAAAAAAGTTGAAAAAACCTAGGGTGACTTAGACATGTTCATATGACTCGACCATGATGTCTAACATGTTTATACATTGACACATAGACTCTAATAACCTCAATAGGCCTAAATGCCAAGCTGACCACCCCAACTTTGGAGGTATGGAGTGAAAAACTCGGAAATTATCGGTCGTTTATTCAACAACCAATAATAACCAAGGGAAAAACACCCTAGGCTGATCGGATTGACAAATAAAGTCTAACAGACCGAGTCTTTTACAGACACTATCATGCTAGAACATTTATTACAATTCCCCGATGGGGTATGAACATGTGATATAGTACAACAAAGCTTCCCAGAAGCAAGACTGAAGGTTCTCTGAAGTCCAAACAAGTTATCCTTGTCCAGTTCACCAGGCTCGCTTGATTAAAAAAACCACTATGTACAACTTAGGTGGTAACACTCCCTCCACAATTCAATCTTTTCCTTGATCTTGTTGGATTTTATCTGAATGGTCGTGATAGATTGGCCTTTCGGGAAGCAGCTACCTAAACCTGATCTTTTTCCCCTACTTGTTCCATCCCTGCTCCCTTCCCCACTTCCGCTTCCACCCTCCTCAGGGACATGGCTCCAAGGTGCCGCCACCGCCATGATCAACAAAGGGGGGGGGGGTGGTTCACCAAAGCCTACCAAAGCCTGCTTCTCCATAGTCGCACGTTCTCGCCGAATCCGCTCCACGATATTTTCTGTTAAAGATTCAGAAATAGCAGAGATCGACGGCTCCAGAGTCCACATGTATGGTTGTCCTTGGTTCTATAAAATGATCTTATTATGTCAAATTATAAATCTAATTTTGAATGCATATAAAACGTGTCTATAAAATCCAATTCCATCGAGATAAAGTACATATATTCTATAAAACCTAATTTGATTGGCCATAAAGTGTTTGTTGTATACAAAATAAAATCTACATATATTTTATTGTCAAGTATAACATAAGATTCTGTGTATTTTTAATTACTTATGTCTTTGTCAAGTTTAACATAAGATTCCGTGTATTTTGAATTATTTGTGTTTGTCCAGTATAGCGTAAGATTCCGTGTATTTTTAATTATTTGCCTTTGTCGAGTATAGCATAAGATTCCGTGTATTTTTAATTATTTATGTCCAGTAAAAACCAACTTTACTTTCACTTCATATAAGGTTTGTTTGAGCTAGAATTTTAACATAAGTAGCGACTCGATTATACAATTTGATCAAAGGGCGTAAATTCTCCATTTGAAACATGTATAGGTGCCCATTAAGTGTAAAAAATGATGAACTTGATTGTATGCATCACATTTGAAGCTTCATACCTACAAAAAGTTTCCATTATACATCCTCAATGGGTTTGCTATGTAGTCACTCGCATATTCATGGAACTATTATCACTATGTTATTATGGCATCCTACTAATAAACTAATCAATACCTCTACAAACAACTACAAAGATGGTATGGAGTAGATTTTTTCATGGACGAGAATAAATAGCTTACCCTTATGGAGTTTGGGCACACCACCACCATGGCTTTAGGTCAAGAAAATAAATTAGATTTGCTCATGGGAACTTAAATTATTTTCAAATTGATAGTCTTACAATAATGAAGAAAGAGATAAGTTAGAAATTTATTGCATGATAGAAGTTAATGGTTTGTCTTCTATAAATGTTCAACACAATTTTATGACCCGTCCTAGATGGTTTGTGCCTACAATCAATGTACATGGCCCAAATTTAGATGTCTATGTGAGTGCACAAAATTTCTTCTTAGTTTTGCTCCAACGCCATAATCATTGTGTCAGATTTCAATATTAATATGTAAGTGTTTACACCATGTTTGGGGTGCTTCATGTGATTTAGGGTACATGGCATATGATCAATCCATGTATAGTCTATGATGGATTTGCACATTTGAGATGTCCAAGTGATTTTTTTGACCTTGATCAAGTGCTTGCGTGACATTCTTCTCTAGGCATTAAATATCTCTAGAGAGTTTGGTGATATTCTAGATGATGGCTACATGGAGATCATTGATTACTTGGAGAATGCTTTGCATTGGGGGAGCGTTTTGCATCTTGGAGGATGGAATTGGGCCTTAGAAAAATTGGGTAGCTTGGATGCTTACATGAAGGCTTGGAGTTGAATTGCAGACATTTGGGTTGTAACAATGTTTAAGCAGGTGGAGTGGACCCAATGGAGTACAAGTATTAAGAGGTTCAATGGAGTCATTAGAGGTTTGTTTGATCCTAGTGGAACACACTTGAATTCAGAGTCTTGCTTGTTTACAACATCGCCTTGGAGATTAGTATGTGCACCCTTGGAGTGTAGCATGCCATATGCATGAGCCTACACGTGGCTTTGTAGGTTGCTTGTAAAGCCACAAGCCCATGTAATTATAGTTGGCATCACTTATTTCTCATATATACATGAAGAAGAGAGTCCTTTCACATGCATTCATTCTTATCACTCATGTTAGAGATGTGACTAGGAGGAGCAAACCAATCTTCCTCTCTCTTATTCTTATTTTGTAATTTAATACTAGGGTTAAAGTTTCATTCGTTGAAGACTTGGAGATTAGGGATTTTACATGAAACCCTAGGTTGGTCTCATTGAAGTGAAGAAGAAGAGCTGTTTTGTTTAAGATATGTTTGTGGGATGCTACCATGTTGGAGCTCCTTGGTTTGAGCTAGGGTTTTTCATTGTTCTTCCTAACTAATGTTTTGGAGAGCGATAGGATTGTACTCACCTTGTGATAATGCTAACATTAGAGGAATTTTAGGGTCTAAAATGGACCTTCTAAGGAAAATAATAAAATAAAAGTTAACATAATAAAATAGAATGCAGTGAATTTTGGAAGAAGAGAGAAAAAACTACTTTTTTTCTTCATATTTTCAAAATATCTCCATATGGTTTTCCTTAAATTTCGAGCGGGAGCACTTGTTGGATGCGGAATTCAAGTCTGTATCCAACGATTACCCACACTGCATACATTTGATGGACCCCACCCCACAAAAAGCGTAAAATACATCTAAAATTGCGCTACTACTCAACCCTACATTGTGGTGGTTCTTCCAAATTTAAAATATTATGGAATTATGGGGGATTGACTAATTGGAAGTAAAGAAACAAATATATATTCTTTGACAACTTGATAATGAGGGAGATATATATTTTTAGCTTGATAACGCGGGTAGAGACCATACACTGCGACATGGTAGGAACCAGGGAGCCACTTAGCTCACCACCCCCCCAAGCAAAGCATATATAAGGGGGGGCAAGCAGGTAAGCACCACCCTGATCTATTGCTGATTTGCATTATTCTTTCTTTCTGCCATAGCTTTCTTGTATTCTCTTTCTCCAACTTGTTAGTTAAATCTATGGGTAGCTAGCAAGAAAAGAGGATAGTGTTTTGTCTATTCCTATTCCTTCTTAGCAATGGAGTTATTAGTTCTAATTAATGGATCATATATAGCTGCAAGGTTTTAAGGTGTGATCATGGAAATCAAGCTTGGAAAATGCATTCTTTATTAGTTTTACTTCCAATTAGGCAATTCCCCATAATTCCATCATTTTTTATATTTAGTAGAACCACCAAAACGCAGGATAGAGTAGTAACACATTTTTTAAACGTATTTCTCATTTTTCGTGGTGTAGGGTCCCCAAAAACATGCAGTATGGGTACTCATTGGATGCAAAATTGAATTATCCATCCAACAAGTGCTCCTGCTTGAAATTTGAGTAAACCCACAGGGAGATATGTTGAAAACACAAAGAAGAAAAAAAAATTATGACAAATATGTAAAGTCAACCATTATGGTTGACTCTTTTCTTGTAATTCTATTGGTTGTTTTTTTTATGAGGAAAGTTTTGGTTGGCTCTTTTTCTTATGAGGCCCATTTTAAACCCCAAATGTCCTCTAATGGGTATGTTTTTCAACTTCATTTTTATGCATATGAAGTTTTCAAGTGTCCTCTACTTGCTTAATTGCATATTTTATCTTTAGCAATTTACTTCTTCATGATTTTGTAATTTCCAACACTTGTTTGTCTTCTTAATTTGACACAAGTTAGTGTTGAATGTGTTAAGTGATTTAACATGTATATGGAAGCAATTAGGGTATATTTTCCTTTATATATTGTCATAAGTGATTTTCAGATCTAGAATATGCCTGATAAGGTTCCTCGAGCATTAAAATTTACTAGAACACTTTGGTATCCTATCTCTTTGATTGCTTGATGGATTGCTGATACAAGTCAAAAAATTGTCCACTATTGTTGATGTTTGTCTATGTTTCATAATAATCATAAGTCTTTCACAAAGTTAAGACCTCAAAAATCTCAAACACAAGTCTATTATGTACAAAAGTATTTCTTCAAACAATTTACTTATAGATATTGCCTTCTCACAAGTCTAGTATGTATTGGGCATTTAAATATATGACCCACTTACATGCTCTTTAATGTTGTATTCATATTCATTCACTATAATCAATTATGTTAGAAACATTTAATTTGGCATAGTTCTTTTTACCTTTTTAAAACCTCGTCATTAATCTTCACCAAAATATAACTTTGCTTTCTAGTCACAAGCTTTCTAATTTTTCCATCATTGTGATATCAATAAAATACACATACACCACAAAAAAAACTAAAATGCATACATAGAATGCAAAATATGAACTTCTATTAAATGAGATCGTACATAAGATAGGGTTGATAAATCTTTGTTTATATAATTGGCAATGAGTCTCAAGTTATTCCATCTACCACTACTTTATTATAGTTACTTAATTTTAGTGGCCACTTATTAATCAGCTGCCCATACTTTATTGTAGTTACTTCATTCTAGTGGTCACTTTTAATCTCATGTTAGTGACTAATAGTGTGATGTTTATTACACATCAATGATATTTTATTGTAGAGTAACATTTGATTCTTTTCATTGGATTGTTAATAATTCAACTTTTAATTGTTTTGAAGAACATGTAAGGATAGTTTAATTGTATAGTGGCCTTTATTATCATTATTGGATTGTTAAGAATCCAACATTGGATGGTATTGAACAACATTTTGATGTTCCAAAGGGGTAGACATTTGCAACAATATTATCATAATAGTTATGAAAGAAATGTTAATTGAATCTAGCTCGAGAAATTGAGATCAAAATTATTTTTCCTATCGAATATCAATTTCTGCAAGTGACATTTTAAGCTATTAATTGGTATTTTATCAACTTTAAACCTTGAAAAGCTCAAGTTTACTCTAGGTGCCATCTTTAGAATGAGAAGTGTCCAATCCTTTTAGTTTTCTTTAGATATATATTTCACAAATTAAAAAATACCATTAATGAAAGAAATAATATATGTTTGTTAGTAAGAGCAAGAAATTAAATATAGTGTATATCAAATCATACTCATTAAATAAAGTGCATATCTGTTATTTGTTTTCCTCGTTAAATAGCCAAGGCGAAATCCCCCCCAAAGAAAGAAGTGGGGAGTTGAATCTTTATAAAATATCCAAGACCCTAGGCTAACCCATACATAGATGGTTTAAAACATTTACAACTGGTATTGTAACCATGTACACAATTGTCACCATTAAAGCTTGTCACAACGCACAATGATGCAAGGACAATTTTGATTAAAAAGTCAATATTTTATGGTGTAGTGGATAAATCTTATTTTTTAAAATAGGTAGAACACACACACAAGTTCTGCAATATATAAATATATATAAAACAATGTGTGTAACTTAAAGCCTAAAGGATTAGCTCAATAGGTTCTCATCAATTTTGTTAGGCATTTGGTTAGATTAATTCCATGCCAATTGGCGCTTGGTTAGAATTCCCCTAGGTTAGGCGCACCAATTTAAACCAACAAAGTTTACCAAGTCATTCACAGACATGGAGAAACATATATTTGTCGAGAAATACTATTTAATGTGGAAAACATTCTAATTTAATAGATATACAATTTATATCATTAATTACTAACTACAAAGACCAAATATATGAATACCAAGAACAAAAATTTCAACGTACATTTTTGTATGTTGGATGGAATAACTCAAGGGGGTGTGCAATGAGCAATCTCTATTTCACATATTTATAAAATATGTGCACCTGATTGAAAATGGAAGGTTATGCAAGAGAGCTAGGATTTAAGCCCCAGATCCCTGTAGTCACCATGTCATAGGAAATCAACCACGGTGTTGGCGAAGGAGGAGATTCAAACCTCCTCCTACAAGGAAGCTCTTGTCAGAAAGAAAAAACAATCAACCTAGCAATTAGCACTATCGAGCAACTCGAAGGAAAATAAGGAAGCCTTGAATGAGAAGGGAGGTGTATGAAGTGAGGTAGAAATGATCAATCTAGAGAACATGATGCAACTCTCAAAGAAATCGGTCTGCAGTCCCGACCAATGCCTCCCCAAAGCAAAGAAAATTCACAAGTGGAAATTACATTCAATCAGCTTAATGAGTATATACAGTTTGTAGAGGATCACAACATAATCGAAAAAATTATGGGGGTTTGGCCCTCAAAACGAGTCCTCGATCGATGGATTAACACCATATAGAACCCCAAAGGACATATAAAACTCAAGCTAAGCTATAAGGGGTTCTTACAACTATATTTACTGGTCTAGAGAACAAATATTGAATCTTCGATAACAACCCTTATTTCTTCAACTCAGCAAGGTTATATTTAAGGTTTTGGACAGAGAAAATCATACAAAGAAAGAAGATTTCACAACTTCCCCAGTCTAGATCAAATTATATTTGTTTCTGCAAGAGCACTACGATGAAGATAAATTAGCAAGGAAAGGAAAAATTGTGGGCTCCTTCGTCAAGGTTTCATAGGTCACTACGCAAGCACAATACACATCCTATACCTACATTTGTGTCTACATGAATGTTTAGGAGGCTCTTCTAGAATCTATCTACCTAAGTGATCATGACAGAAAATGAATCCAAACAATTGATTATGAACATATTCCCTTTCGGTACAAAAATTTCCATGAGCATGGCCATCTTTTTCGATATTGCACCCTCAACAAGAAGTCCACTCCAAAACTACCTCAGAAAAATGTGGATAAAAGAAAGCACACCAAAATTACCAACATAAGAAAGACGAGGAAAAAAAAAAAGCATCCCTTTACAACCTGTCCAAACCACTAATAGCTTTAAGGCCTTGGCATCATATCCAAGCAATGAAGTTCGTGGTGCATACTCTACTCCAACTAGCTCACAAGCCCCCAAAGGTTCTAGTCACCCCTAGCGAAATGATGAGCACAGCAAGAAGCAACAAAAAGAAGATCAAGAACAACCAATGAAGCAAAAGTCACTATCAAGAACAACCACAAAGGAACATGTACTAATGAAATCAGAAGGCGACGAGGATCTATAACCGAGGGAACACCCTACGATGGGGTGGGGAGACTGGCCATTCATGGATAGTGTTGATGCATTAAACAGGTGTTCCCCCAGTATTAGCCATATGATTTGACTAGGGGTGACTGGCTCATAGTAGGGAAATATTACCCTCCTCCAGACATCATGTGATGAGGTAGGAAGATTGGCCCTGAGTTGCATACATTATCCTCCTAGAGGTTGAGCATCGGGCATTCCTTCAGTATTGGCCTTTGTGACGTGGCTAGAAGTGAATGACTCAAGGTGGACAACGCCTTCTCTCAGTCATCCTGAGATGGGATGGGGAGATTGGTCCCTCGTCGCTCACTCATGAACTCATGACTCATAATGGGGCGGTGCCTTGTCCCAACCATCTTCTGAAGCTATGGGGAGATTGGTCCCATGATTGACTCCCAGTACGAGAGAAGGATGATGCTACTGCCTGACATTCTGTGATGGAGTGGGGAGATTAGTTCTTTGTGAACTGATATGAGTTCTGTGTGAACACCATGTCCTATGTGGACTATGGACTCATGAGTCCTGTGTGGACTGTGGTTTTGTGTGAACTGATACGAGTTCTGTGTGGACTCATGATTTCTATGTGAACACCCTGTCTTGTGTGGACTATGGTTTTGTGTGAACCGATATGATTTATGTGTGGACTCTTAAGTTCTATGTGGACACCTTGTCCTATGTGGACAATGGTTATCTGTGAACCAATATAATTTTTGTATGGACTCCTGAGTTCTACTTGAACACCTTGTCCTATGTGGACTGAGGTTCTGTGTGGACCGATATGAGTTGTTTTGGTGTCTTTGGGTCGATACCCAACAACCCTTGTGGTTGGAAGACTTGTCACTGGGTTGGTGCCCAACAACCCTTGTGGTTGGGAGATTTATGGGTTGTAGCCCATGTGATCATCATGAGGCTATAGCCCATGATGTGGTGATGACTCACTAGTAGTTGTGGCCCTAGTGAGCTCTTTGGGTTGTGTTGAGGCATTTTAAGCACATCCATGTTCCTTGACAAACTGGGTTGAGCTGAGGCATGTTGATTTGGTGCATGTTTCTCGATGGACTAGGTTGAGCTGATACACAAGCGACTTGCTGATGGACTAGCTAAAGTTGTGGAGCTAGTGCATGTTCTACGATGGACTGAATTGAGCTAACACACAAAAGATTGATTGTTGACACTTCTTGATGGGCTGAGATTGTGTTGGAAGACCTTGTGACATATAGATGTTTGAAATACATGAGATGTACATATGAGGTCCAAATGTGTTTCAGTATGATAATACTAATGATGCCGACCCGACTAAGAGGGAGTGTTGGTGTAGTAGTTGTGTGACG
Source organism: Pseudotsuga menziesii (assembly GCA_001517045.1). Classification (NCBI taxonomy): domain Eukaryota; kingdom Viridiplantae; phylum Streptophyta; class Pinopsida; order Pinales; family Pinaceae; genus Pseudotsuga; species Pseudotsuga menziesii. Next base: position 205,536 of record LPNX010680592.1, read on the forward strand.
TATCTTCTCACGTGTCGACCCAATAAATAATAAAATTAAAATGTAATTTATTGTTGTGTAAGACAAATTGGCCCTAGTAAATAAGACAAATCGGTCCCAATTAAAAGCCACCCAAAAATTAGTATAAATAGGAAGGACGCCTCCTCATTTGGACATACCACTCAAGCAAGTTTGCTATAACAGCTAGGAGGTTCGCTCAAAACAATAGAAGACTCGTTTCTAGGGCTTTCCAGCATTCAAGAAGTTCTCTCTTGTTTTCTTGGGGTTTATGCTACTAAGGTCTGGATGTAAATAGATATCTATTGGAAGGTTTGAGCTCGAGGAAGACAATAGTATTGCATTTTTGATAGTTGGTAGGTGATAGATTATCACCGTGGTTAAATGAGATCTACGTTCATTTTTTTTCTGTGCTTGGTTATTCTTTTAGTGATCCTGGTTATACTTTTGTTTTCACAAAATTCTAACAAATGTGGGCAAACAACACTCTAGTATCCTTCTAGCTCTTAACCCAATTTTCATAATGTTGATTCCCAAAGAGGAAAACCCAACAATCCAAGTAAATTTCGTCCCATAGCCTTGTGCAATGTTATCTACAAAAGCATCACTAAAGTTAATGTCAACCGACTAAAACCACTATCGCCCAACCTCATCTCTTGTGAACAAACAAACTGTGTAAGGGTAGCAAATTCTGGATAGTGTAATTATGGCTCATGAAACTATTCATTCCTTGCAAACTTTATAAATAATTGGCATGTTACTAAAGCTTGACTTGTCTAAAGCTTTTGATAAGATAAGTTGGGGGGTATATAAAACACATTTTAATTGCTTTTGGCTTTTCTAAACAATTCTCACCAAATCAATTCTACAATCTATGCCTATATACATTTTTTTAGTTTTAGCTACTACCAAAAAGATCCTCAAAGCAATCTGCAATCTCCGGAGGACTTTTCTCTGGGGTAATTATAATTCCAAACACAAATGGATGTTGGTTGCATGGGACAAAGTGTGTCGACCTAAATCTTTTGGAGGACTGGGACTTAGAGATCCTGAAGTAGAAAATTCAACTTTGGGAGGAAAAACCTAATGGAGATGGCTCATCAACTACCAGAGCTTATGGAGATAGCTTTGGAAACATAAATATGGCATGAATGTCGAAGATTAACAATTAATCAGATTTGACGGACGCATAAGTGGATCTCTATTATGAAATTCAAATTGGCAAAATCAGACTCCTATTAAAATCATAGCTTCTTGGAAACCAAAAACAATGAATCAACACTATTTGCGAAAGATGACGGATTGGATAGACACATAAGTGGCTCTCTATTATGGAATTCAACATGGAAAAATCAAACTCCTACTAGAATCATAGCTGCTTGGAAATCAAAAGCAGTTAATCAACACTATTTTGGGAAGATGACTGACAATTAATTAGATTGGATGTACACATAAGTGGCCATCTTCTCTAAAATTCAACATGGTAAAATTAGACACTTGTTAGAATCATAGCTTCTTGGAAATAAAAAACAATTAATCAACAATATTTTGAGAAAATGCCTGCAATAACTTCCAATAAAATTAGACCTTTGTTTAAATCATTGCTTCTTGGAAATAAAAAACAATTAATCAACAATATTTTGTGAAAATGCCTACAATAACTTCCGAAATTAAGAAACCAACCTAGCATTTAAGAAACAAGCAACAACCTTCTGTCAAATAACAAAAACCAAGATTGCCACTACTAGGACACCATTTCTCAGAACTCCCAATGGTAAGCTTGGCTTTCTAAAGAGAAATAGAAGGGGAACAATGATCACCTCAATGATGAGGAGCTTTGGCATGAGATTCAATCAAGGAAAACAAATAACCAAAATAAGACCATATGAGCTTACGTGGGGACATAAAGCAACGGGGCAATTTTAACTTAAGGAAGCTTATTCCATTGCTACTAGCTATAATGAAGAACCACGTGACACAATTTGGGAAAAGATATGGAAGCAAGGACTCTGGCCAAAGGTCTCCACATTTCTCTAGATGATTGCACGAAGAACTTTTTAACCTGGGAACAACACCTTCGTCGAGGCTTTACTGGCCCCTCAATGTGCCATCTCTGTAGAAAGGAAGGGGAAACCATGTAATACCTTCTCAATTAGTGCTACTTTGTGGAAACCTTCTTGAAGAAAAACACCCTTCTCTTCAGGCAAACAAATTGAGGCAAAGGTGTTCGATGCTCCGTCATTGTAAATTGGAGGGAAAATCCTTCTCAAAATCTGATTTTGAATTTGGTTCTAGCAACTCTTCCTGAGCTTTCTCTTATGGGATAACTAGAGAGAATGCAACCGATATATTTTCAGGGACTCGACAATGAACAATAATCAGGGTTGGCTTAGAATCTAAGAGGACATTATTGAAACATTGTACATTGTCCAATGATCCACCACTAATTAGCAATGCACAAACAATAAAAGGATCATAATGTAGAATTGAAAGCTCCACCCCAATGGTAGTCCACCCAATAATACACCAAAACAATTGGTAACTACAACCCCACTTAATTGGGCTCCACCATCAAGCTTCTACGAATTAAACATCGATGTGGCCTCAAAGGGTTATCCAGGTCCTGCTAGATTCGGGGTGTCATCTGGAAAGACAAAGGGGGCATCAAATGTATCTACACAATATCATTGTGAATTGATAGAAACAATGTTGATCTTTTTACTATTTAAGTATTGACTTCGAGTTGTGCAAGACAAGGATTCCATTAACTCGTAGTAGAGGGTGGCTCACAACTAATCATCCACACTCCTATCAAACTTCAACATGGTACCCCTCTTAGTAAACTATCCCAGAACTAGATACTGCAAGGTATAGAGCAAATGGCGATGACTTTAACACCAACTCTTATTCCCTCTCACATCCATCGAACTGCCAAGAAGGTTACAAATAGATTAGCCAACGAAGGAGTCTTGTGCACCCCAAGAGACCTAGAACATGGAATGGACGCCTAATCTACATACCAACCTAGGCAAAGATTGTTCCGATCTTGCTAAAAAACACTAGTGGTCCCCAAATGGGTTGACATCTTAGACAAGTACACAAGGAGGCCCACAAAACTATCATCCCATGACTACGAGGATATCAACCGACACCTCCAACTCAACAAGCATATTCCACAATTGATCCAACATAATGAATTTGTTGGGATGCTACAATGATTCAACATCAAGTATGCCCCTCTCGGAACTATTATGCCTTCACCTTAGTTAACCAAGTCTGGTCTCTAGACCATAAATATGATCAAACATTGCCCTCACTCAATTGGTAGGGTGGCTGGAACTTTCCATGTCAACAGTGCTAGTCCACTGGAGACTATTTTGGGAAAAGTGTTGAGAGTCCCTCTTTAGTTTGGGCTTCAACAAAGGCCATGGTTGCGGTTTCAATGCCTCATTGGTCCTTCCAACTTCCCCCACAACACTTTGAAACACCCTGCAGGAAGCATTGTGTTCTCACTCTACTTTTCTTTGAGGGAGCCTTATACTACCTATTAATACCACCCCACTCTTGCGCTCTGTTATTCTGGTCTTTTCCAGGGCTAGTAATGCTAGAGGAGAGAGGGGCAGCAAAGGCAACAACATCGACCAGCGTATCATTGGTGCACAGGTTAAAAAGCAATGAAAGCAACCACAACCACAACTTACATGAGGACAATTCTCAATCAAATTCAAGATGGCATAGCTCTGGCAGAGGAAGATGTGAAAACCCTGAAGGAATTTGTTCCCCAAAAACAGATTGAATAGAGCATAATTGACTAGATGTCGAACATTGAAGCCATGAGCAACAAAGAAACCAAGTATCACAAGACTAATGCTCTGTAGTGGCATATGAAAACCCTATTGGACAGGGCATTTATGGATAAGCAGACTGAGAATGGTGAGACTCCTCCAAATGCACGACATCCAATCTCAGCAATGCATCTAAGACACCAAATTGGATGTCACTGTGAAAATAGCCTGTCAAGGAAACTCCAGCAGAACCCTCTAGTTCCAAGGTTCCCCAGTGTCTCTCAGATGATGATTAGATATCTCAGTTGTTTTGTGTTCCTTCTTTCTCAGTTAATTTCTGTTGGTAGCAGTTTTAGATATGTTTTGTGTTACTCTCTCGGATGATGATTAGATATCTCAGTTGTTTTGTGTTCCTTCTTTTTCAGTTAAAGTCTGTTAGTAGTAGTTGTAGATATGCCTTATGTGTCAGAGACATTAGGATCATAGTGGGTAAACAGAACAGAGACAGTTCATACAATAAACATAAACTAATTCCATGTAATAAACTCCTCTTTTGCAGTTGGTCTGGTTTCCACGCAGGCAGACCAGCTCTCTGTGTATTTGTCCTTCCATTATTTAATATAATTCGACTAGCTTAACAAACAAAAAATATGTGCATCTGTGAAAATTATAACCCGTTATCATCAAGGGGAACCTGAAAAGCTTTTGGTCTTTCTTGATAAATATGTGAGTTATAGAAGTCCTCGAGCCTTTGATTATATTGCACAATTTTCTTTCAAGCTGTGTGGAAACAACTTCAACAAAATATAGTTATAAACTTAGTTTGTCTATACCTTCAAATTCACCCTTACTTTTAAAGTGTATGCCAAACATAGAGCTACGCCTTCAAACTCGCCCTTACTTCTATTGAGGTAAATCATGACCTTCATCAAAGGATAATTATTGCACTCACAACAATAATAGCAGGGTATTTCATGACACCAACACATCACACCTTTCATGTCTAACCATAATCGATCTTTTTTGCATCACAAAGCACACCATGTCTCCATGACTCATTGTAAATTCAAGAAAAATAATGCACCTAATTGAAATCCATTTTCTGGGCTCTGAAATATCTTGGTCTTGCATTAGGCAGCATGTCAAACATTGGATCAAGATTTGGAAAATAGAACCTTGGCCAACTTTACCTTTGTCAAAGCCTCTATTCATTATTTTCTCGGGACTTTTAGTAATTAATTCCCCACTCGTTTTTAATTTTTATTTTGTACATTTCCACCACCTCTTAATATAGTTTGATCATCATTCCATTTCTTATCAGAACTGAACAATCTAAGAATGTCAAGCTTAAAACACTAGACGCCTATGAAAATTTCCAGAAAATTTTGTAAAACAATGACCATCAATTTATTGAGCAACCAAAGAATATTTTCAACTAATTCCCCAAGTAGCAGCTTCAACTATAAATGTAATTTTCCCGCATGGTAATCAAACTCGACACCAATGCCAGACTGAGGCATTCAATCTGCATTAAACAAGGACAGACCAAACATTATAACCATACAGGCTCAGACCATTCTTCATAATATGACAATCCAAACATCCTGAGAGAAAATATCCGGAACTGTTTTCAGTTGCGGGAACCACCCAAACCTTAACTCTACTGCTGTGCACTTCCCACAGATGATGATCTGTAACAGGATAGAATATAACTCAACTACACAGTAATTTTAAGATATGGATAGACAGTCACTGAATCAACTTAAATGTTTTAAACTTAATAATTGACATCTCAAGTGGTAGCAAACTAGCCTGAAGACGTATTATAAAAATCATGTGATTTAAAACATAAAACTTACTGTTCTGGATTTTTATCAACCAAGGTCATCATATCCAGAATTTGAAAGAAGCATGTTTCTCACCAAAGGATAGATAGCATCATGGTATCAATACCAGTATCATTTATTAAATTATACCTGCAACAGGACTTGTAAGCTCACCCTATCATTATCTAGTTTGTGGTTCATATGGACTAGTATTCAAAAATAAGTCCAGTATAATAGTTTATTGCGCATAGATTCTAAAAGTTAAAGTCTACCATTTCCAGTATCCTCTTAACATCTCCCACAATGTCCATGTATCTCATACAACCTCTCTCATCCAAAATTGACTGTACATCTAATAAATGTTAGAAACGTATATTCCTCAATAATCAAATTAATGATAATCACGTCTGTAGAAAGAGATTCGATACAACTGGTAAGCAACATACAAACAAACAGATATTGTCTTACAAATTAATATAATTCCATGATCATCGTACACTTTCTGTTTGTATTGAAGACATTCTGATTGTATTGAAGGAAGTAGAGCACAAATTACACCAAAATGTGTTAAAAGAAAGAGGCATCAGGATAGCCAGAGAAATTAAAAACTTATGACATTCACTGGTGTGTTACAAAGTTCTAGCAACAATAAAATCTGTAAAAAATATTAGAATTGAAATTTCAATATCGCGACTAAAAAATATCATGACCTAAAAAAAATAAGTAACTAACCTAGTCATAGCAGACATCCAAATCAGCAAGCTTGTGTAGTTCACATGCCTAGCGAAAGACTAATATTTTTGACTGGACACATTCTATGAACATAGAGTAATCCTCAAATTTCTATATAGAGCAAAAATAATTCATTGTGAAATAAATACAAGCAAGGATCTGATTTCATGGGCAGCAATTATAAAGAAAAATTTGGACATACTAGAGGGTGGATACAACTGAAAGAAGAAAGAAACTCTTTCAAGAGACTCAATACAGCTTTTGGGCAATTTACAGAACCAAAGTCAAATATTCGAATGGATAAAATATTACACAAGCACTCAGAGTGGAAGGGTAACAAAGGCCTCTTCAACTCCCTTCTCTAAAGAAGATAAACAAGCTGACTATGTAACAAAGTTGATGAAACATGTATGGCGAGCCACAGTGGGGATTGCAAGAAAGTGTTTCCCATAAGCATGCCCTTGATGCACACCATAGTAACAGAAATGGGAAAAATTAACAAGAAAACACCTGTGCCTTCTCACCACTACCTTTGTTGCATTGTTGAAACTGAAGTTACACTCCCCAAGTCAAAACTTGAACTTCGCTATCATCAGATACCCTGCATCACAAAGATAGGGGATACATTGCTCAGATGAGTCTAAAGACCAGATAATTTGCATAGTGTGCTTGAGACAAACTAAAATCTTATTATTACAATGTTGTATGACTTTATCCTGTTTCTACCCTCGAGTCTCGACTACGATTAAGATGAAGTCTACGATTTGTTCTATGCACACCTTTCATTTTATATCAAGAATTTAAAGCCTACAATTAGCATATAAGCCCATGGAATTTTTGTCAACAACAAACCAAATGTTCTAAGAACCTAATACTTCACGCTAATCTAGCAAACTTGAAAATGTCCTCTAATCAGCGCACTTTCCTGGCTTCTGGAAAAACAAACACTAAATTTGAAGATTAAAAATGAGGAGATCCACCTGCAAACCTATTTCTGGCATTTGAGATAAGGGACTTGTACCATACCATCTAAATTTTACATCACATATCCCTTTTCTACTGAAAGTGCAATACACCACTTAGTTATTTTTAAATTGAAAACATTATATTGCAATTATGTAAAGAATGTCATAAGCAAAGTGACATGACAGATTTTCAGGATTCTATCATGCCATGCATTGACAAATTGGCACAGATTCAAAAGTTTCAGCCATCGCTGCAATAATCCAGGGAAAAATGCTAACTGTGGAGTCCCATCTCAAAGTTGCTTGAAACAACCTTCCAAAATATCTATAAGTGTTGTATTCCAACCAATATTGTCAACAACCTTGACCTTTGACCAACTAGTACAACAATATCTTGTGTGCTGTTGTGCTCTGCATCGATTTATAGACAACAAATTATAAATATTGTACTTAGCTGTGGGTTGTGTAGTGAGTAATTAGTAATCTAATAAACAGTATAACCACTTGATGTTGATAAAGGTAACTGTAGAACTGCTTGCATTCACAGTTAAGAACAGTAGTTTGGTAAATGTACCCAAGGCTCAAGAAAGGTGACACACATTTGGGAGCAGGTCATTTCTCAGGAGCAAGTTCAGAAATATATTGAGTGCATCAAAACCACTAGGGGCTGGGCATGAGGCACAAACACGAGAGCTCTAATCTCTGCCAAAAAAGAAAAAGAAAAATAGAAAAGGGCAGTAACTCAAACTTTGGGCTCAAATATTTGAAGGCAGATGACTTCAAAGTTCAAACTTATTGGGTACTCTGATTCAGACTTTGATGGCGACAAAGAGATGGGAGTGTCTACTTCAGGATACCTCATCAGTTTTGGATCAACAACTGTCTACTGGAGTTCACACAAACAATCAGTTCCAGCAGACACTACAACAGAAGCAGAATATGTGGCTGCTGCAGAAGCAACAAAGGAGATTGTGTGGCTCAGGAAAATACTTGAAGACTTACAAGAGAAACAAGAGAATTCAATGCACAAAGCATACAATGCAAAATAGGATGTACAATATGGTACATCCTTTATAGCAACAGTTTTTAGTAATTAGGAGTGATCTTAGCACTCCCATAGTCTGATGTTAATTCATTGTTTCCTCAGTCACCTGACACGAGAACATAGGACGCGAAGGAAAAAACGAGTGTCCAATACAGAAACGATGACCCCCGGAATCAAGACAAGGAGGACACATTATATATATATCTAAGTTGCATGAAACGTGGAAACGTGTCCAAGTTCTAGAAACGGGAACGCTTGGAAATGTGACCCCCCCCAAATGGGTACGTCAGGGGAAACGCGGTATATAACACATTATCTCACCATAAAATAAGAATGAGCGGTTAATTTCTATGTAGGTTTAGAAATGATTTAAAGGTTAATTTGTTTTCATTTTCCATAAACTAGGTTTTTTTAGATTTTCTATGGGTCCAAAGCCACTCATGGGCCCTTGGAGGTTTCCAAAAGTTTCCGCGAGTTTCCGGTACCGGTACGTGGGCATTTTAGGAGTTTCGTGCAACATATATATATATATATATATATATATATATATATATATATATATTAAAAATATAGACATATAAATCCAAAGTTTTTTAGAAACTAGAACATTTACAAATATTCAATAGAAATTACTAATTACAATCAATACACAATACACATTCTGTCATTCACAAATCACAATGAGACACAAAGATGATAGCTCAAGATGTCGAAACCATATTTCTCATTAAGTCATCAAAATAAAAATGTATTACAGAGATGTCGGAATGTCAATGGCAACTAGTAGTAGTAAATAGTAAATACAAAAAGGTGTAGATCATATATGAGATCAAGATGGAAAAATCTCATATGTCAATGGTGCTCCTCCATGCCTGAAAAAACAAACTCATCACTGCCTTGCCCCTCATCTTCCTCGTCCTCCTCTCTGCTTATCTGACAATCTACATCTGCTAGTGTGGAGGATGACCCCTGCATAGGATCACCATCATCAAAAGTGACCGGCTCTAGCACTGGATCATTAAGATCCATGTTGGCTAATGCCAACTTAGTACTGTTGTCCAAACCCATATCATCAAGAAAGACATCCAACATCTTTGTCTTTCCCTTCACCCACTCGTCCTTCTTCCTGTAAATAAGACGAAGGTTGGAGTACACATACACCATCGTCTCTGCCCTGGACTACTCAAGACTGCTATTCTTCAAACTATACAAGTTCCCATGAGTTTCCCAACAAACATAGGGTTTCTTAACCCCCATGTCTCTAAGCACCTCATAGCCTCCAAATCTCCTTATGGTAGTGGAAAAATCTACAAATCCCTCCTCCACCTATTCAAGCATGTCAGCCTCCAAATCTCCTTGCGGTAGTGGAAAAATCTACAAATCCCTCCTCCACCTATTCAAGCATGTCTCTATCCTGAAGTAGCTGTCTAAATGTTATCTTCCTCCTCTATGAAATCTCTCCATCCATGTGAGGAGGGACTCTACGTGAGGGCCTTGACCCACCATTGATCCAGTCATGGCTGTAGAACGTGGCGTTCAATGAGTGGGCCAAGCAATACAAAGGTGTGCAATTTTATCCCACCTAGAGATAAGAATATCCTATATGGTGGACCATAAGTTCTCTGCTGATGTCTCATACTTGACACACTCATTCTCCATTAAAATGGTCCTCATGGACTCAATCATGGAATCCCACCCCTCTTAAACATCTGCTAGGATGGGCTGGTCCGTGTCTGCAAACCGTAACAAAGAAATGACCAGGTCCAATCCATGTCACATCTGAAGCAATAGATTTCAATGCTAAATTCAAAGAATGGACAATGCAAGGTGTCCAATATACTTGTAAGATCAATTAAAACAAGTATAAATGAGTCTAGACTCTAGAAACTACAAGACTACAACTAACAACTCAAATGAAAATTCAAATAATGAGCAAATTAGCAATGCAAGGTGTCCAAAATGAAAATACCTATGGATATTTATCTTCCACAATTATGCCAGCAACCTTGCAAACAGGTGCATTGTTTGTGATGATTTGTACACAAGAATCAACACCTACGTCTTCAATGACTTTGACGAACAACTCACCTGTACACTGTGCATCCTTGTATTTCCCAAGAGCATCCACCGCTTTCAAGAACACCGGTCCATCTAGGGAACACACCATGAAATTGATGAGTGGATGGCGTGCTGCATCCATTCATCCATCAGAAACAATATTGACACTAGATGTGGGCCATTTTTATCTAATTGGCTCAATAATTTTATCCACCTCATTCTTTCCCTTAACCAACCATGTGGCTCTAAGCTTCTCAGAACAAAGAGGCACATGACTAGTTGGAGCTCGTTCAATTAGACTTCGACACATCTCAATGAACAATGGTGATCGTACAACATTGAATAAAATGAAGTTGAGGTAGAAAAAGAATGCAATGGTAAGTCCACCTCTTCTCGCGCCTCTTGTTGGAAAATCCTGTCCATTGGACCACTTGTAGTTAGCCTCTTTCTTGTTGGATAAGTATTAACCTCAGTCCCAAATTTGCTAGGTGGAGGCCTACTGCTAGAGGGTTTCCTCAAGACTGAAAGAGGATCCTCATTTTGTTGTGTCTTGCTTGCTGCTGCCACCTTCCTTTGGCCAACATGATCCTCTCCTTCCATCTCCCTCATTTGGGTGTTATGCACTGCTTTACATGAAGAAATCCCACAAGGACCAACAAATGGCCCTTATCCCAGTAATATGTGCTCTTGAACTCATGCTTGTAGAAATTGCAACTCCAACTCACATTGCCTCTTCCTCCAAGCCCTTATTTCCTTGTCACATACTTCCACAAAGGGTATTTACTCTCTTAGGCTTGTTGTCTTGCTAAAACATGGTTAAATTGAGCATGAGCTCCTATAGAAGCAGTTGGAGCACTAGCAGGAGTAGAAGAGCATATGCTTGGAGGAGGAAGAGGTGGAGAGGCACTAGATGGGGCATTTCTCCCTTTCCTTTTCTCTTTAGTTGTTTCCTTAGTTGATTAAGACATTCTTCTTCTTGCTTGATGGTGAGCTTGAATCCTCTCAACAAAATCCTCCCTCAAATGCAGTTAGAAACCCTTGCAAATGCTTCAAATCTTCTTTCACCCTGCAAGAAAACACACTCTAACCTCTCCCTTCCATTGCAAATGTAAAAATGAATGAGAAAAAAATTACTTTAAAGGACACGCAAACGTCTTTTTCCCGGATTTCGTGTCCTGGACTTGGGACACGTGTTGACAGTCGTGGGACTCGACTTCAACATGTGTCAGATGCAAGTTGTTTCATGTCCCGATTTTCAAACACAAAAAAACACGCGCGTGTTGAGGTCCTGTCCGTGCCTGACACGGTCCGACGAAACATGAAGGCCTAATATGACATGTCCGGTGACTTAGGTTGTTTCTTCTAGGCCAATTGACCTATTCTTTGGTCATTTGTGGACATTAATAAAACTATGTTATATTATAAATGTTACAAACAGACACAACATCTATAATGATATGGAATGGATTGGACTAGAAGAAACAATGGGATAAAAAACGTTAAGCCACCTTTTCCACAAACTATATTTTTATTATTTGTGTGCTTCATCTTCTTCAAGGTTCAATCTTTCAATTCTCTTAATCACATCATGTAGTTGATCTTCCTGTTCTAGTAAAGTGTCGAGAACTTCTTCAAGAGGGGGTGATGGTGTTGCAAAAGGAGATTCCAAAGATTGATTTAAGGGAGGGATCCCCCCTTCAAGATGTGGAATCTCATTATCCACTTCATGAAAGGTCTTTACATGGGTAAATTTTTCCACATGATCAAGTTGCCTCTCGATAGATTCGTCATTTCTATTCATCTCAAGAAAAATGACATCTTTGGAAAGAGTTAACTTTTTGTTTATGTCAACGTAAAGACTCCCTACACTTTGACTCCAATCAAGCTTGTTTCTATGTTCCTTTGGTATCAAGGCATAGCAGGTGGAACCAAAGACCATCAGATGCCTCACCGAAGGAATGCATCCATACCACATTTTGTATGTAGTCTTGTTCGCAAGAGCATGAGTGGGACTTATGTTTCTCAAATACACTACACACAAAACTGTATCAGCCCAAAACATCAACTTTACATTCTTAAAAAACATCATGGAACAAACCATATTCAAAAGATTCCTCTTCATTCTTTCCCCCACACCGTTCTATTGAGAACTGTTTGGAATTGTGGTTTGAAGCCTAATCCCATGTTGTTTAAGATAGGCTTCAAATTTATTTGATGTATATTCTTTTCCATTGTCAGAAGGAAGAGAACCAATATGCAATTGTGTTTCATTTTCAAAGTTCTTATATGTTTCAAAGGTATGAGATTTGTCTTTCAACAAATACACCCAACATGTCCTAGTGAATCATTGATAAAAGTCATGATATATGTGTTACCATTGGAAGAAACAATAGGCATAGGACCACACAGATAAGAGTGAATCAATTCTAGTTTTCTCCACGCTCTGTAATTGGAATCAAGCAAAGACTGCTTACTACGTTTGCCAAAAATACAAGCATCACACTATGTCAACTACTTTGAAATGGTTGGCAAACCAGAAACACCATTCCTCTTCAATAATCAGAGACTGTTATAGTTGACGTGCCCATATCTAGCATGCCACAAAAGACTAGAGGACAATGTACCTCCTTCATGCTAAGAGAGGCAAGCAAAAGTCTGAACTCTTGCAGATGCTCCTTTCAACTTCAACAATTTCTCATCTTCATACATGGGTCATGATGACTTGGTTGTTAGAGGATCTCCTTATCTCGACATTCCCATCAAACATGTGGATGGAATAGCCTTGCTGTCAAATTTGCACGAGGAACATCAAGTTCCTCCACAACTTTCAAAGATAGAGAACATTATGTAGCAAAAAGTTAGGGAATCCATGCACTTTAAGCCTAATGGTGTCAATTCCTTTCAGTTTAAGGTTGGACTTATTTGAGAAATATACTACACCATCTACATTCTCATTCAATTCTTCAAAAAAAGATTTCCTAAATGTCATGTGGCAGGTTGCACCTATGTCAAGCAGCGATGTGTCTCTACAAGATGCAAATGAAGTGTTAAATAAAACTTCATTTATGCCAATAATACAACGTACAACAACAAAACAAACATATTTAAGAGGTTTACCCACATCAACAACTTTGTTTTGTGCTTCTTTCTACTTCTTCTCAGTGATCTTCTCCCACTAAATTTTGCATGTCTTTGACTCGTGTCCATCTTTACCGCAACGAACACAACGAAGACCAAATTTCTCACTGCCGAAACGTTTCCAATTTTCGGAAACAAGAACGTCTAGAAATGTGACCCCCCCCAGATGGGTACGTCAAGGGAAACAAGGCGTGTGTGTGTTAAATAACACAGTATCCTGCAAAAAAGTAAGAATGATACACATAAATAACATTTTAAAAGGAAAACCATGTACAAAATTTTATAGCTTGGTGATCTTAACTAACACCAATCGTGTACCCTCGTACATGATACAGTCCAATCGAATCGCAACAAGCCTACCAATCCTAAAATCCCAAAAATTGTTAAGTTTGTTGAATTCTAAATGGGATATGAAATTCTACATTTTCCATATGAAGTCCGATGAGGTTAGAAACACTCACAGACATCATGAAACAATTAATGCTAATGTTAAACATTTAAGTAAAAGGATGGAAAGGTAAGATAAAGGAGAATGTCACTTTACATACCATTACCATTAATTTCAAGGTGCATAGCCCTCGCATTAGCATTTGGGACCCCAACTAAAACTCATTAGAAACCTGACAAAATTCAACTGAAACAATATAGAAACACCATCGAACATACCATACAACATTTCCAAATAGAGAAACACCATACAGTACGGCCCACAACGTTTCCAGGGTGTTTCGTACCATTTTTTGTGTTTCCACACCCTTTTGGTATTGGTACGACCCTTTAGGTGGTGTTTCCTGCAATAGGGCCCTGTTTACTATCTTGCCAATAATAAATGAGCTCATATTAACATGTCATGTACAAACAAATGGAATGGATCCAATCAACATGTAAATGAGTAGAGTGAATTCAATATACCATCCCTGTCCTCTCAAGTCATCTAAAAAAATATCGCCATCCTTTGTACAAAAATTTTCACCACCCTCCGCACTTGTATTGCATGGATATCCATATCGGGGTGTCGGGTACAAGAACCAGTACTAAGGACACGTTTCGGGTACTTGGGTACTTCAATGGTACATTCCCAAGCGTACCTAAATCCAACCTCATGTACCGAGTACTTCGTTTATGAAAACATGGTACTTGCATGGGTTTCAGTACGTTGTACCGTGTGTTTGGGTATGCGGGCGATACGGCTATTGGGCGATTTACCTTAGCTCACTGGTCAAGGGGGTCGATATGCAATGTTTGAAGTTTAAAATTTTAAAAATTAAAAATTAAAACACATGTTATGTGGGCCCTTGCCCCTTACCTAAACTCACACTACACTCCATTTTTCACTACTCCAGTGATGGCGTGGTAGAGTACCTTAGTGATGTTGATGACATGGCTTGAGGAAGCCAAATCAGCGATCTTGTTCATTGTTTAATGTTAATTGTTTTGAACTTCCTTTTTCATGTATGGAAATGCCATTAGGCAAAATTTGAATGTAGTATGACAATGAAGTTTGAACTCATGGTGCCATGGACATATAATATTTTATGTTATTAATTATATTAATATAACTTTAGTCTTCCGGTCTTCCACTCAATATCTACTATGAGTCTATGTCAATTGATTTATCAAATTTATTATTTTATGTTTCAAATTTTCAATGTGAATGTTCATATGAATCATTGAATTTAGAAATATCAAATATGCATGTATGATGTGATTGTGGCATGTTCCATATATATATAGTACCCCCGACGTAACCAAGTACCCTGTTTCAAAAAGTGCATCCCCGAACCCACGTTTCATGGCAACTTAGCTCCACACTAAACGAATTGCAAAAATGTACTTGAAAATACAAAATCCACAATATTGAAACCAAACTATGGTGGGTGATAATCGACGACCAAAAACATGTAATACTCAAGATTGCAAATATGTAAGTGTTTGATTCACACTACACATGATAAACTCTAGCCACTACCATTAGATGCCACACATGGAGGGATAATTCAAAGGTCACAATTGGACAAAAATATTGGTCGCAAGTATTCACATGGCTCAAAGCTTGGGTTGATGCCTGTCTACAACAAAGGTTGATAACTCTAGTTATTCAAGAGAGATTAGGAAATACTCAGCTGCATTCAAGGATTTAGGCGTCGATTCAAGGAGAATAGACAATGAAGAGACCGAGAACAAAGACCCAAACTTGTTGCCTGTGGCAAGTCATTTTATTCGCGGATGGGATAGGACTAGAAGAGACAAGGAGCAATATTGAAGCTAGATAACGAAATCTAGTCATGGGTTAGTCTCACACTATGCAGATAACTCTAGTTGCACAAGTGATAGCTTCCCAAACTTTGTCGAGGTTGCGGGTATCTTGGGTAGAAGAATCATGGGTATGAGCAAAGAGAGCAAAAACTAGGGTTTATGCACCTTGAAAGGAGGCTGGTCGTGGTAGAGGAGGAGACACATATTTTGTTGGAGGAACATGTAGAGATGCCTGAAGAGTGTACACAAAGATGCATGAGGCCTCAGAAAGACAGAAACACACTAGAGCAGGTTGTGCCAGACTGATGGATATGCTAAAGGTGAGGAAATGCAAACCTAAAATGTCATAGAGTTATAACAAAAATGCCAAGAGCAGGCTAAAGGAACGCAGAAAAATCATGGAGAATAAACCAACCTAGATCCATCTAAACTCCAAATCTACCATGCACCGATGGGATCAAATCCTTAGAGATGCAAACCTTTTTTATTATCTATCTCTTGTTGGATAGGTTTTGAACTTGAGGGATTTGTTTACAATTTATTTTTTCATTTGTTTACATTGTTTCACATTTTAATTTCGTTTACATTGTTTACTTTTTTAATTTTTTAAAATTGCTTTACTTTCTAATTTTTCCTAATCTTTGAAAGTTAATATTATACTTCTAATTAAAATTTATATCGGTTCATTATTATTATGTTGGAACATTACATTACATACTAATGTAACGTGACATCTCCCCCATACCGGGCTATAGAAATGCCTCTTCACACAAAAATGCCCCCATCTTTGATAGCAATGTTAGGATCAAAGGAATAACTCCTGACTGATTTTATTGATGTGAATTGTCTTATTTATACAGTGTAGATATGACCTTTGGCTTCTGTCTTCCAAAGGTGGGTTTTTTACTCCTCATATTCCCTATGACAACTAATATTTTCATTATTTACATTTTTTTCTTTAATCTCGTAGGATTAGGTTTCCAACACCTTGGACCCAATAGAGGAAATGAAGCCTGTTGAACCAAAGATCCCCAAGGAAATTAATATAATTTATTTCTTTCATTCTTTCTTAGCATGTTCTTATGGCTAGGACAGCCATACCAAATACCAATACTGCAAAAATCATGTTGGCAAATATATCGCCAAGGATCTAGAATAAAACTTAACGTAAGAAAAAGGAAAATATTAAAAAATATAATCCAACTTTAAAAAATACAAAAATATCCCATTTTTTTTCAATTTTTTAAACATCTAATGCAAGCAACAAACATATTGCCACATATATATGAAATAAAACAGATATATAAAATGTATAAAAGGTCAAGTGATGCATCACGAATCAATATTGAATCTTGATAGATGTTCTAAATCCTAATAGGTTGATAAAAAATCACATCCAAAAAATAATAAATGCATCTCATGAGTCATCTAGATTCTACAAAGATAAATATACTATGGAATGATCGATTTCTTCTACCACTTTTATGGGAAAGGTAATCACTCCCTTTTGGAAGAAATAGGTGTTCGGGTTGAGGCAGAAGCCAGAGTGGATGTGAAATGTCTCCTAGTTGCTTGTATTTCTGGGGGTAGCGGTCACGACTCACAACACACTCTCAATCTTCTCCTCCAAAGATGTCTGCATTATGCCACCTCATCTACCACAATGGTATCCTCCTCCAACCACTGAGGTACCTACTCTATGACAAGCCTTTTGGCCCCCACCATCCATTGAACCAAGTTCTAAATCACATCCAATGAAATGACTCTATCTCCAGCAATTTGTCAATCTGCTTCAGCCACACCTTAGATTGTAGTAGACATAGATCATGTCATTCAGGTGTTGGGTATCTAACCGATATGAGGATCATATTGCACATACAGTGTGATGAACTAAAAATTAATAACTATAATAACTTAAAATGTTAATTTGAACATTTCTACCTTATGCAATTCTTGACATGAATTTTTTTTAAACCAATGTTTTAAAAACCCATCCACTTGAAACTGAAACTGGTCAACTTGACCGATTTAATGAACTGGGACAAAACTCAACCCGGAGGCCAGTTCAGTACCAAATCGGCGGTTCTGCATTAACTCGGCCAAGTTAATCCAAATCTGCCCGTGGCGAACGCGTGAAGGCTAGACATGTTTTTATTTTTATTTTCACTAGTTTTGTACAAGTGACATTGAAGTCAGTAATATTAAATGGTAATGTTAAATTCTTAAAGTACAAGTGGCATTCTCCTTATAACAAAAGATAAGGAGAATGTCACTTCTACTTAAATTTTTAACATTACCATTAATTGTTTCAGAATGTTTGAGAGTGGTTCCAACCTCAACGAACTTCATATGCAAAAAGTAGAATTTTAGATACCATTTAGAATTCAACAGACTTAATAATTTTCAGGATTTTGGGATTGCAACGTTTCCACTGGATTCTATCATGCATGAGGGTAAGGGAATGGAATTTAATCAAGCACATCAACCTCTCTATGTACCTTGATGTTGGTGGTTTTGATGCTTGATTGTTGAAGTTGATTGAACTCCTTTACCATGACCTTAACAAAAATGTACCCTTCAATCAACCAAAATCACTTATTAAGCATGGGAAGCTTTTTCTAACTTGCTTTAATGCTTGGATTAGCAAATTTCATCAAAGTCATAGGGTGTTGACTAATTTCCTTAGAGGATCAACTTCAAGATTTGAGGTAGAGGCAACGGATAGAGATTAGAGGAGGCTGGAATTGGGTGCAATTCATGAATAGGATCCTAGAGGCGCTGACCCTTGGTCGGTTCCAAGTCTGAGTTCGAGTTAACTTGGTGCCATTTTGATATATTGAGTCTTGACTATAGAGACCTTGACCCATACATGGTGTATGTATATATATGAGTAGAGTTTGCATATTTGATCTTTAATGGTTTGGAATCATAGCTTGGAATCTTTAATATATTTGTTTTTTGTAAAATTGTAAAAAATTATATATTTTTCAATAGTTCGAGTCATTGAAATCAAATTGTTCTAAGTCATTGTCGATTATGAGTCTGAGTCGAGTTGACCCTTGGCCGGATCAAAGTCCAGTTCCAAGTTTTAAAACAATTAGCAGTCAAATTGCAAGATCTTGTAAATCTGGCCCATTTCGTTATAGTTTTTCTAGCAAATATCTACAACAAATACACTTTAAAAACAAAAGCTTAAATTATATTTCCTTCATGTAGCAAATATATAGAAAGGAAAGACATTTAAATTTGGAAGCTTGAAACAAATTGAATCTCACCTGGCATTCTAGTGATCTTGTTATGTCATAACCAAATTTTCCAAAGGACAACCTATATATCTCCATTTGTTTGGAAATATTTGAGCATTAATTGGGATTCAACACCATCCTCCAAACACACTAGAGGAATCCATCAATAACCTCAACATCAAATCTAAAACCACATGAGTAAGAGAATATGGGGTGAGATAGTGCCCCAATGCATCAATGGCATGATTAGAAGTATTGTTCCATCGCTCCTTCATCAACTACCATATCTTGGATAATTTTTTGAATCCTTCCTCCCCCTGGTCTTATGGACAGCTCCTCTAGCCCTATCCATGGCCTCATACAATTAGTCCCCTGCAACCTTGTCTCCATCAAGAAAGAGAAGAAGCTTTACCAAAGGTTCGCCAATGGCACACCTCCAGCACTTTTGTCCAAAAGTCTTTTCATACACTATTTGAGCTATAGCTTGCCCATCTGGTTTACTACTTGTATGTACAAGCATCCCACTCATCTGAAAGAAACAATCTCTTTACCTCCAACATGGAAGTGAGGAGAGAATGAAGAGAAAAGAAGCTAGTGGTGAAATGTCTGATTGAGGGACGCACCAAGGTCTTTGTCACCGTAAACTATCTCATGAGACTAAGAAATCATGCATGATTATATATAAAATCAATGATGCTCCTAGTTGATTCAATGATATCCTTGGTTGTGTCATATTGTTCATTTCTCTATCTACAACAATCTTGGATACATAGATTTTAGAGATTTCTGTGAATAAGCTTGTAAGCAGCCTGCCCCCTTGTCGTCCCATAACTGAGCTCAAGGGTGACATTAAGATCAAAATGCTTATGATTGTTTGGTGAATACTAACTTGCTGAGCTTTTTCGATGGTTTAAAGTTTCTAAGATTTTATGTTGGTTTTATGTGATGAACTAAAGTGTTTTCTTCCAATTTTAAAAGGTGATCTTCACAATGTTAACAACTTGCATATAGTATTTACTGCTTTCCTATTACACCACCTACTCCAGATTGAGATAATTATGGAATTGTTGAAAGTTCTCTAAGTTTCTGCACTGTTGGGTGAATCCAGGTGAATTGCTGACCCTTTCCTAAGGGAATCGATTCAAGCAAGTGATAAAGGTTAACAATAATAAAAATCTTGTAATACACAACAACTTGCATTGGTCTACTATCAGTAGAAACGATCCTTCCAAGTATATGCAAATTAGCAGTGTCACCTTGTTAGACCTGAACTTCCCCTGAGGACATCATCAATGTCACTGCAAGGCAATGCCCATCCTCTTCCTCCTTTACACCCATTGTATCCTTGATATGGTTGGAGAGGCTTCCTCTCACCATCTCATTCTGCTCTTGGTCTAATGATGTGTATCTTTTTATCTTGTTATTTTCAAGGTTATGTTTTTCTTTAATACTCTATTTCAATAGGGTTAAAGTTAATGCAGTTGCGAGACCCATTCTCAGGGAGGATGATGCCCTAGTCAGTTAACTAGGGTAGAGTAAGACCCTAGAAGTTACCCTAGGGCCCCCAGTAATCTCCTGGGGTTCCTGGTCTGGGACCAAGCAGATTGATGCCATGGAAAAGCCACTAGCATGTGGCTAGGGCCCCTATGTGCCTCTAGGGTATTCTGCACTAAGACCAGGGGCACGATGTCCAAGTAGATCCTACAGGTAGAGGCAGAGAAATTCCCGGTATGGGACCAGGAAGACTCTTGGTCTCGGGCCAAGCAGGTCCTACAGGTGGTTGATCAACTTCCGGTCTGGGACTGAAGCTCATCTTAGTACTGAGAGCCATTCTCTAGGAGAATGGAGGCACCTGGTCAGTTACCCGGAATTTGATTTAGTCTAGGAGTAAAACTCAGCCTAGTGTTGAGAGCCATTCTCTGGGAGAATGGAGGCACCTAGTCAGTTACCAGCAATTTGATTTAATTTGGGACTGAAACTCATCCTAGGGCTAAGAGCCATTCTTTGGGAGAATGGAGGCACCTGGTCAATTACCAGGAATTTGATTTTGTGTGGGGCTGAAACTCATCCTAGGGCTGAGAGCCGCTCTAGTAGAATGGAGGCACTTGGTCAGTTACCAGGAAATTGATTCGGTCTAGGATTGAAACTCAGCCTAGGGCTGAGAGCCATTCTTTAAGAATGTAAGATGATGATGTGTGATTTCCTCTCTCCTAATCGTCACTCCTAGGTTGCTTCTCAAGGGCTTGGCCACCCCTTGATAATGTCACTAGCACCTAACCCTTCGAAACAGTGTTGAGGACCAAAGGATCTTCCCCTTATACAATGATGAAAAAAATATATAAAACAATGTACCGTGAGTGAGAATAATTAATGATCTTGTTGTTCCTATAAAGGAATTGTTTTGTCCACCTTTTATGATTCACCTTATCTAGTGGGTATGTGTTGTTTTATTGTGAATCCCTTGGTTAATTCATGGTCCTTTATCTTACTTGGTCCTAGCACTCTTATTGTGTGTGTACCTTTGTTATGATGACTCTTACCTTATGGGTTTCCTTGGTACACTAACCTAAGTTCTTTTTATCATTTGGTTGGACCATTTACCTTATTTATGGTTTTATTAACAAAACCATTAATAAAACCATGAATCTCGATGACCAACTTTAACGCAGTGAACAAATGGAGTGTTAAAGTTGAAAGAGTGTTAGGAGCTGATTTTGTTGGACTGTGTGCTTGGAAACAGCAGTGAGGCAGGTCCTGTAACAGCAATAGAGCCTTTCATTTTTTGCTGATACAGGGAAGCAGCCTGAGTCTGGGAATCTTGTTGTGAATTCACCACTTCAAGAGGAAAGATCCAACAAAGTTCTGACATGTAAATGGAATGCTCGTAAATTTCCGATCCAGACAGATTGTTGGGGAACCAATATATATATATTTCAAACTCCTTTTAAAAAAATATAACCATTATGAACTGTTTGACCCTTTCTTTTGAAGTGGTCATGATTGCTTTGGAAGATAAAGCGAATCTAAAGGGTTGAAAACTTGAATAAGAAATGATTATTTTATTCTTCTTTAGAACAAGAAAGGCCTTTTAAGACCCCCATGTATCTTGAACATTGTATTCATGGATTTGACCTTTAATAAAAGTTTGTTAGAGTTGGCTAGGGTTTTTTATAACATTTTACTGTAAATGAGTTAAGGCTGCAACCTATACAAGTGTTTGACTTCTCATCCATTTGTCAAGGTTGAATTATGAGAATATTTTCTCTCATTGTCATATCTCTCACAGAATATATTGAAGTTGAAGGATCTTCTTCGCTTTGGTTTCAACTTGGTGGATTTAATTTAGTAATTCTGTAAATTCTTATCATTGTCAAGTTTACTTGTTTATTCCTGTAATGTCCTCTTTTACTTGAGCAACAGGAACTAACCCGCTAACCTATCCAATTCCCAAAGGTTCGAGCGGGTACTGATAAACAATGAATTAACTAATTGCTGATGCCACACAGGATAAAAGGACAGCATGCACAGTGATATTTAGTCATTAGCAGATAAAAATGATCACCTAAGCAGGATCAAGTGACATATGTGACATGCAGAGTCTAATTCAAAATGCATGCAACATGCGTCATTTAGGTTGCATGAATGCATAAGTTAAGTTCCATGTGTCATGCACAGGCCAACAAGAATAGAAAGGAGTAAATCGACTTTCAGTGCAGTCATTGTTATTATTCATTATTGAGATTCAGATTTGAGAGTTCTGAGAAAAGTTTTGGGTTGAGGGCCAATTCCTTAGCCAACAATTGAGTTCGATGGCGAAATCTATCCACCCTAGTCAATTCCAGGGACAGACAATCTAGGTCTATCGGTGTACTTCAAAGATTACATCACATTCATTAGTCTTTGCAAGGATCCAAGGGCATCCATGCAGTTGAAGTATATGTAAGGGTGCATCCTTCTACTCATCAGGAGGGGTGCAATCACTGCGTCATCAAAGGACATTGGCTGGCTTCAGTCAGGGGCATATGATTGGAGATTCCCAAAGGCATTATCTATTGGCATTGCACTGGCACCTTGAAGATCCAATTCACAGAATATATATTGCACTATTATTTGGCAGAGGGCACATTCTCCTTACTCCCAGCACAGAGGGCACACTCCTTCAATTTATGTTATCTGAAGCATACTGATCTGAGCAGTTTGCAACTATATTATACCTCTCTCTTTGGGCAAATGGTTATTGATCCTATTGCTACTTCTAGGGATCCATTCTGGCACTTCAGGAGCTATTTCCATTGATCTTACACAAGAGGAGGGCGCAATATCTTGCATGGGTGAATTGACCAAGGGAGACAACACGTTTTCTGACCTAGACTTGGTACATGCCATGCATGTCTCTTCTATAATACTCCACTACTCCAGTATAGCTCATTGGTATGTTCATGCTCTGATTTCGAGTTTATTTACATTGCATATCTGAATTATCTTGTTCTTGGAGTCATGCAATATTATTAATTTCCATGGAACACTATTACTTACAAATTGGGTATGCCAAAACCCTAAACAAACAACAAACACTTCAACAAGCCAAAACAATAGCAGAATATATCAGTTTGGGATATTACAATTCCCTTGAAGAGTAGTGTTGCTACGTGATAAATCATATACTAGTTTATGTTGAATGTCTAAGATATTTGGGATCTTTAGGAGGGGTATCTCGAAACTGACATATGTTGGGGTATGAGATAAGCAGGTAATAGAAAGTGTACGTGACTGCTACCTTTCCTTGATAGGGGTTACAAACTTACAAAGTGAATCAATTGCTTGCATAGAAGTTGTGTTATATTGTGTGCAGGGGGTTTTAACAGGAACTTATGAGCAAGGCCTAAGAGGGAATCATCCATACTACAAAGCCCTCCCATTACCCATTAAATCTATACTACAAAGACCTCAAGTTTTGATAGTGCTTACTCTTCAAATCACTTTTGTTCCCTCTTCGTCGTAACCTAACAATCCTATTCTAGGGAAGCACCCCTCAAATTGGAGAAAAGCCAACCGGAAGTGCAGAGAAGTAGTTATCGAGTTGACAATGAGTAACACCTCTAGGTTGCAGTTGGGCTAGCCTATTCTTTGGGGCTTTATTCACACATGCCAGTCCAAGCCGTAATTGCGAGAAAGATCAATAGGATGAGTGAGAATCTTAGGGTGGTGAAGAACACCTACATCACAAAGAGGGAGTGTTAATTTACCCAATTGCTCCAAGTTGTCCTCCTTTCGTTTGTAGCATGTTAAGCAGCGATTGCTTGGTTGGAGAGATAGTGCATCATTGTGAGTAGAGATCGATTGGCACAAGAAGAGGACACACTTGGAATGGGAGTCTCGTGTATGGTGCCACGTGATGAGCAGATTTTGCAGCAGCATAGTCAAAAACACCAAACTCGGTGTAGAATGCATGCAACAAAGATTCCTTGCCTTGGTTCAACAGATCCAACAGCAACAGACTCAATGCATGATACATGCAAAGCAGATTCCCTGCCTTGACTCCTGTGTGCAACAAAGAGTATAATGGAGCAAAGGTGTATAAAAGAGAGTCATGGAGGGCATGCAGCATAAGAAGACAGTGGTAGACAAACTTAAAAATTTCCAATTTTAGTTATTTCCAGAAATAGAAAGTTGATTTTCTATCTTTAGTTAACTATCAGTTCTTAATTAGTCGAACACGTGACTTAAAGGCTTTCCCAAATTTAGAACAGGCTGCAGATCCCTATGAATGAGGTGGCTTGATTTCATTCCTGGAATATCTCCTAGTGAGCATTCTATTTTATGAGATTTAGTCATGCAGGTTGGGTGCTCTTTTCAAGACAGGATTAGGGTTAGGGCTTGACAGAGTCAACCAAGCTGCTTTGCTTAGTATGTCTACATGCAATATTAACCCAAGATATCTCCTATTTCATATATGAGAGATAAGATGGACCATTGACAAATTGTCTTCGAAATAAGAGTGCAGGTGGAAGTTCACTCATTCTTGGTAGAGTGATTCTGCTTGAAAGAGAACTATGGTAGTCGAGTGATTCTGCTACTGTGCAAGGTTTTTCAATTTTGAGTAAGAAGCTTGTGTGTGATACCAACTTGTGTAATTTCTCTTTTCCATTGCGAATAGAAAGGGACGTGCTCGTTGCTAAAAATTTCTAATATGCTGTGATGAATTTTTCAGATTATTGTTTATGTAAAACAGTAAATTCAAGAATTAGTTTTCCATTGGCTTGATATAGTCTTGTGATATGTACTGTCTACAGTTTTTCAGTGCTTTTTTCCAGCAAATCTGATGTTTTAATAGCAGTTTCCTAATCTTCAATGGTTAGTTGTAGGAATTTATTCTTTGAGTGCAAAACTAATCATCACGAGTAAAAAAAAATCAACAATCTAGAGTATTTAATCTCATGGTTGTTGAAAGAAATAAAGAACATTCAATAAATGAGAGTACGAAAGAATCCGAAAGAAAAGGTTCAAAAACCAATCAATCATATTCACATAATGAAATACATTATATAGTACATTAATCATAACCACAATACAAGGGATTGCCATTTAACGGTCAATCCCAACACATAACTAAGTACATATTACTTAAAATAAAGAATATATACCTATTAAAAAGTGGCAACGAGGAAGCTCTTCTAGCATTGCATGTGTCCTTGCATGTTAGGAAGACATTGAACAGGAAGCCAAATGTACTTAATGTGATTTTCCTAAGTTTAGACTTAGGAAAATATATTAATTAATATAATTTGATTTTGACTTAATGGAATCACTTTTATAAAGTGAAAAGTGGAATAGTTTAAATGATGGCTAATCTAATCTTTGCCATTGATCTCACCAGAGGATCACATCCATTGATCCATAGTGAGGGTTAGGGTTTTCACTTACCCATTGAGTTAAAAGGAGATTTAGTGGAGAGGACACATACACAAGAGAAATACAGACAGAGAGAGAAGTCAGAAGAAGAAGTCTGCTGAGAAGACAAAGGGACACTCACCCAAAGAATTCGCCAGGTTATCAGACTGAGCAGCGGACCGTACAAATCACGTAGAGGAGGGACCGTATGCAACTAAGGAGGGTCGTACAGTTGTCGTGCAGATTCCGTAGAGCTGACGTCAAAACCGTACGGATTCCGTACAGCTGATGCAAGAGGGTTGTACTGCTGATGTAGGGGTTGTACAACTACATTGGGTGGTCATACCTTGTTGTTGGGTTTGATCAGTGATTTAACAAAGATTCCACTTCGCTAGGTTGGGTGAATTTATCTGCTAGTTGTAATTGTTCCATATCTTCTTAACAAAATTCCAAATCTAGCTGCTGCACTGGTTTTCCCATCTTGGGTTTTATCCGAGGGTTTCCATACCCAAAACACTGTGCCTATATTTATGTGATGTTGTTGATGTTTCTCAATATTTACATTCCGCTACAATACTAGTAAAATAAATTCATGTGTGGTCTTCAGTAACAATTAAATATACTTGTATTAATGCTTTCACAAGTAGACATGTTTAAATCTGTGGAACCCTATGGTAATTTTTTTCTAAATTCTAGACGTTTCGGGCAGACTAGTTCAGCCCATCATCAGGAGAAACATTGAAGGTGCTCGCCTTGTCTATTCGACCTAAGTTTCACATTAATTAATAGATGTGAGGTAAGGAATTATCTTAATAATTCAATAGGTCAGTTTTATTAAGTTTAATTGATTATTGCTTTAAATATAATATTTAATTAAATGTAAGTATTATTATTAAGGATTTTAAAGACTTTTTAATTATTTTAGTTTAAGCATTTTAAATTTTATTTAAAATGTATAATATATAAGATTTTAGGGTTTATATTAATAGAGGGTTGTTTATTATTAAAGTTTGAAATTTAATACTTTTTAGGGATTAGTATAAATCTTTATTGAGTTTTAGTTAAGATTAATTATTTTAGTTTAAGCATTTAACTTTAAGAAGTTTTTGCTTAATTATAATTTATATTTAAATTGTATAATTTATATTTTAATTGAAAGTTGTATATTATTAACGTTTAGAATTTAATAAATTTAAGAATTAGTATAGATTTTATTGAGTTTTAGTTAGGAATTTTTTGTTAAAGTGAGGATTGGTGTCTATGATTTACTTAATTTCCACCCATCATCCCTATTGAAGTTTTGCGGGTGCTTCTCGATTTTGATGGCTTCTCTGACACGTCTTTTTGTGTAGTGATCAATGTCGACAATAACTTTTGCGTCCTCTACGCAGATATGGTGTTTGAAAGTTACAGAGTGCTCAGATACTGCAGATTTCTTAGTTCGTTCATGGAAAATGTCGGCATTGTGCTCTTTTAGTCTTAATTGGATTGAGTGACATGTTTCGCCAATATAAACCTTACCACAAGTGCAAGGGATAGAGTAGACTCCTTTGTTTCTCTTGGGGTCGGCTTGATCTTTTGTGTGGTCAAGAAAGCTTCGTAAAGTGTTGAAGAGGGGAGAAAGCGACCCTAATCTGCTTCTTTTGTAAGATATTGGCAATTTTATTAGTAGTTCCTTGTATGTAAGGGAGTTTAATAGTTTTAGTGACTTCATCTTTCTTAACTTTTTGTTTTCTTATTTGTGAATTTCTTATAGTTTCTTTAATTTGCTTAGTATTATAACAGTTATTAATGAAAACATTTGTCAAATGCTCTAACTCTTGTTCTAAGTGAGCTGGATCAGAAATACGTTTGGCCCTAGTGCTTAGGGTATTAAGAACACCAATCTTTTGAGCAGGGTGATGATGAGAATCTGCATGGATATATTTGTCCGTGTGTGTTTTATTGTGATACACCTAATGTACTAGTGATCCATCCTCCTTTCTGGTAATAAGAACATCTAGAAATGGGAGTCTCCTATTTTCATCAATTTGGATTGGTTATTCATGTGTACAAGGAAATAGGAGACTCCCATTTCTAGATGTTCTTATCACCAGAAAGGAGGATGGATCACTGGCACATCAGGTGTATTGCAAGAAAACACACACGAACAAATATATCCATGCGGATTCTCATCATCACCCCTCTCAGACGATTAGTGTTCTTAATACCCTAGCCACCAGGGCCAAACTGATTTCTGATCCTACTCACCTAGACAAAGAGTTAGAGCATTTGACAAATGTTTTCATTACTAACAGTTATAATACTAAGCAAATTAAAGAAACTATAAGAAATTCACAAATAAGAAAACAAAAAGTTAAGAAAGAAGAAGTCACTAAAACTGTTAAACTCTTTTACATACAACGAACTACTAATAAAATTGTTAATATCTTACGAAAGAAGCAAATTAGGGTCGCTTTCTCCCCTCTTAACACTTTACGAAGCTTTCTTGACCACACAAAAGATCAAGCCGACCCCAAGAGAAACAAAGGAGTCTACTCTATCCCTTGCACTTGTGGTAAGGTTTATATTGGCGAAACATGTCACTCAATCCAATTAAGACTAAAAGAGCACAATGCCGACATTATCCATGAACGAACTAAGAAATCTGCAGTATCTGAGCACTCTGTAACTTTCAAACACCATATCTGCATAGAGGACGCAAAAGTTATTGTCGACATTGATCACTACACAAAAAGACGTGTCAGAGAAGCCATCAAAATCGAGAAGCACACGCAAAACTTCAATAGGGATGATGGGTGGAAATTAAGTAAATCATAGACACCAATCCTCACTTTAACAAAAAATTCCTAACTAAAACTCAATAAAATCTATACTAATTCTTAAATTTATTAAATTCTAAACGTTAATAATATACTGTTAGGGTTTTAGCTCTGGAGGCATTCCGCATGTTTTTGTCTTGTACGCGGATGTGACCATGCACTAGCTAGGCTACTTTATTTTGTAATGTCATTTTATAAAGTTTAAAGTGACTCTTATGTAAATGGGACTTTTTATAAAGTATTCCCTTGTTTTGATTTTATAAAGTGACGACTTTATGATAAAGTGCACTTAGTTCATAAAGTAAATGTGACTTTATTAAAATTAAATGTAACCACTTTTGGGGAGAAAGTTTCTCAACCCTTGATCTTGAAAAGGCAAGATTTAATCTTGACCTTTGGATTTAGGGATTGGGAAGGTGAAAGGTCACTCTCAAGTTGTAAGAGAGAGCCTAGGGTAGTGTGCAAGACAAGTTGAAGGAAAGCATTTCCAAGAGTGAGCATTTGGCTGAGTTATTTGCAGAGAGAGAGGGAGCCGCAATTTTTCTCAAGTGGGCACGAATTCCAAGGAAAATAAATTCTCAAAAGGGCACGAATCCCAAGGAGCTGGGTAGTTTTCAAGGCATTTACTTTCAGCTGAGTTGTACTGTTCCGTACAGTCCGTACGGTTACAGCAGTGGCACATTTTTCGAAGAAAATTTTTTGGGCACAATTTTCGGGAGAAGCAAAAAAAAATTCAAGCTCAAAAATCCATATAGTCCGTACTATTCCATACAATACGTACCATTCCATACAGTCCGTATATTTTGCTCGTGGCACGACAATCGAGGTCAGCACAAAAATCAAGAAATCTAGTAGAATCATTAATGCTGAAATAAATGTTGCTGTAAATAATTTCTCTGCCTGATAAATACTGCAATAAAATTCTCTTGGACTAGTTTTCCCCTGTAATGTCCCTTTTTGAAAATTTTATTAAAATGCACAATTTTCCAATTTTTTCACAATTTTGGCTCTTGACTAGTTTTGATGTCTAGACCTCCAAATTGACCCAAATGCTTCCAAATTTTCTCTGAAGGTAAATGACTAATAATATAACTTAAATATTATGCTCATGTATTTTTTGTGGCCTCCCAATTACTTCTGCAAACTTGTTTAATGTTCTGTTCAAAGTAGGAGTCTTTACTAGCAAATTGGGGCTCCAATCCCTCCCAGGTAATTGTCGAAAATGGCTTCACAAATGATCCCAAAGTCACTTGAATTTATGAACAGAGGCTGGGTGTGTGTAAGGGACCTTTTCAAAGTCTCATATGCATCATGGTTCAGTTTATACAGGCTGTTATGACTCTTTCCAAAACAACTCCCAAGTCACAATTTCGACCCTTGGGAAAAATGCACCAAATCTTCTCCCAATGCAATAAAAATGAGTAAAATGGCTTCCAATGCTTAAGTACTAAACATGAGACTTGAAATACACATTAATTATAGTCCATCCATCATACATTTATCAGAGATACATTCCTCCATTCGAAATAATAAGCATTACCATGGCATATATCAAAATGGAGTGGAAATGGTCATTGTTTGCTCATTAAAAGTCATTTTGACATACAACTCTTGGGAATTTCAACTTGAAACTTTATGAGAATGAAAAACAGAGCATATTGAATTGATTACAATAAAAAATGGACAATGAAAGGCTCTCCCAATTCGAAATCATTAGCATTACAATGGTTCACAACAAGATAGTGTGGAAATGACACTATTTCTTCATCGTTCAACATTTTTACATGAATTCTTTTGGGTATTTCGACTTGAGAGTCTTCTGAACATGAAATACAAAGAATATACATCAGCACATAATATAATTGGCATTATAATCTTCTCCCAAAGAGATCAATAGCTCACCCAAAACGCAATCCCTCCATTGGCATGAATATGGTGTGAAAACTGGAAATAATTGAGAGAGAGTGCTGCAATAGAAGAATCCACATGCTTTCCTGTAGCTTAAACCTTCAAATAAGACTCCATGAAAGCTTCATGAAAGACCTGAGTGGCCTTTCCAAACACCAACTAGGATGGGAATCTTTCACCCTCGAAATTGGCTTAAGCAAGAAAACTAGTCATCCACTAGTTCTCACAATTCACAAATGATCAAAAGCTTCTTCTCATGGCTGATCCTTGTATTTTATAAACATTATTTGTCTTCTAAGGTTCTAAATCCATCCATAAACCAATTCCAAGTCGAATTGGTGTGGCTAGTCATGCTATGCCATGTGGCCTCTCTCTTCAGCTTCCCTCTTCTCCCAAATTTGAGTAGGAGTCTCTTGGCCTTCTCCAACTCCCAAATTCGACCTCTAAGATGCTCTATTCAGTCCTAACATGTCATTATGTCAATATGTCAGCCTTCATATCTGACTTGTGTCATAACTGTCATAGAATTTCCATCATTGGTGTCATAGATGTCATAAATGTAAGGGGAATCTAGCCAAGTGTCCATGAAACTCCCATTTGGCTCTTCCTCTCCCATGTAAGTTACACTTCATCCCAAATTCGACCTATGAAGTATATGGACAAGTATATTAACCTTATAATCCATCCCAAAACATTAGGCTTCCCATAGATTCGAAATTACAAGAGGAAGATACCATTTAACATAGGAATTCTAGCTTGAGTGGGCCCCATAGTCTCCATGTGTCTCCATTCTCCATAGCCATTTCATTTTTCTCTTGTATTTATTTAATAAGCTACATTATTAAATATTTATCCTCTTCTAATGTTTAAACATCATTTATTATCCCCCTTATTCCAAATCTCAAAGCTTCCACCCCCAAGCTAGGAAACTAGTGATTTTCCACCTTGGCAATTATTTGACTTTTAGCATCCCTTTGACAACTTTCATGAACATGGAAAATGTGATTTGGCCATTGTGACCCAATGCAAAATTTGGGACATTACAAATCTTCCCTTCCCAATATCGCTGTCCTCAAGCAATTTCAAACATGGTTGTTGAAGAACCTGCTTTCTGTATGATTCTTTGAAGTTGCCATTGACTTGCCCACCTTGAGTCTTTGAGATTCCATGAAGATTTCAGAGAGGAACCACCATGCTTGCTGCTGCACTACTCTGATTAACATCACCTTATTAAGTGGGGAATCCATCTTCCATACTGCTTGTTTCCCAAAGAATTTGAAATCAATGGGACTAAAGAATATTCCAGGGTCCCATTGCTTGCATTGCACTCCAACAATTAAGAGTGCTCTCCAACCCATACCATTTGGAAAGAGAATTTATGGATCCCATTTTCTTGTCTGCATTCTTCCAAACATCATGAGTGCATAATATATATCATCAAAGTATATAACAACATAATAAGAATATACATCAAGGAGGTGCCTCACCAATAAATCATGAAGGTGCTTATACCTCCCAGTGAGTAGACTACCATTTGCCAAGTGCATACATGCTTCAAGTGACCAATAAAATCTGCTCCAATGACATAGGTGAGGATCCCCTGTCCTATAATGCTGCTCTCAAAGAATGTAATATGCATCAAACAGCGATATTTTCTTTCATCCAAGAAGTGAATGAAAAACCTCCACCAAAATATGAACCAAATAAGGAGCAAATAAAACACGAAGACTTCAAGTGTCTCAAAGAAGTCTCATCAATACAGCCATGAATATGTATATCATCATGAAATAACAGAGGATGTTGCTGCCAATAATAATGTTCCTCAATCATATCCCTCTTCACCCAAGTGTTGGATGAAGTTCCTCCAACATCAAATGAACCAAGTGTTGGGCAAGAAAAACCACGAGTCTTCAAGTGACTCAAATGAACATCATAGGTGCACCCATGTAGATGTGTATAATCATAATGTAAACAAGGATGCTGCTGCAAATGTAAATAAGATGGTTCTCTAATAATTCCATCATCAAAAGGAGAAATAGAATGTCCATGCTCTTCATGTGGCACCATCAAAAAGAAACCTTTCACCCATACTTCATTAGGATGACTGCTGCAAAATTTAGAAGTGTAGGATGTAGGAGAAAAAACCAACTCACCCAAATGATCAGTAAGTGCAAAATTGTCATAATGTGAAGGATCCATAGGGGTAGGATTATGCAGCTCCTTCAGGAGTGTGAAACCTTTGTCATAGATTGGTTCCAATGTAGAGGAATCATGTTCTTCTTTAAAAATTGCATACCCTTCATCAAGAGACAATTCAAGTTCCTCTTCAACCACATCAAGTGTTTGGATCTCTTCAAGTACATCTTCAAATACATCAAGTACATTCAAATTTCCAAATTTCTCATGATCCACCATGTCATGAGAATCCTCCAAACAATCTAGCATTTGACAATTTGAAACATAGGAGGAAAAACAAGTGTCTTGCAACTTTTCAAGAAGTTGTTCATTTTGAATAGTGAGCTTATGAATAACTTCATTATTGTTCAAGTAGGATTCATGTAACCATTCAATAAGATCAATGACATTTTTTCTATAAAAAAGCAAAGACATGAAATTACCTTTGATGTTGCACATTGCTCTTTGGATCTTCTCCATGTCTTCAAGAAATGATGGATCCTCCAAGGAAGTAGCTCTCCAACAAGAATTTGATACCAATGCTTGAGTGTCATGGAGTATGCTAAGGGCCTCTTAGATCTTCTTTTCATTCATATTTAAGGACCCTTCAAGAAAATGAGGCTTTTGCAAATGAACCTCCTCATCTTCTTCCTTCTTGCTTGGACCAACTTCATGAAGCTCAAGTGGTGATGGGGAAGTTGATCTTGTTTCTTCTTCAACTGCTACAAGGTCTTCATTTTCATGTTTAATGGAATTTTGGCTTGCAGCAACATTTTGAAATCTGATATCTATGTCACCAACATAGAGTTGTGAGCACCCATCAATAGGTACTCCTTCATAGTTCAAGCATCCATCAGTAGATGCTCTTTGTTTCATTTCCAAGGTAGCATGTGTCTCAAAATTATCTTCAGTATTTTCAATTAAAACTTCTTCATACTCATGTGATGTCTCTTCATATTTTTTAGAGTCACTTGGGAGTGAATTTAGATCATCTTCATGTACTACTTCTTCTACTCCACCTATTTCAGAACTAGGTGGTTCAAGGGTCTCCTCCTTTTTCTCCTTCAAACAAGCTAATGCATTTTTCTCCTTGGTTTTCTTAAAATCAATATATTTTTCCGAACTTTGGATAGCCAAAAATTCGAATCCTTTCATAATATTCTTGGTCATGTCTTCAAGGATAGGTTCCATGCGTTTTATTATCTCTTCACCATCATATGAGGTTCTCTTTTCATGCCTAGTCATAG
Source organism: Pseudotsuga menziesii (assembly GCA_001517045.1). Lineage (NCBI taxonomy): Eukaryota > Viridiplantae > Streptophyta > Pinopsida > Pinales > Pinaceae > Pseudotsuga > Pseudotsuga menziesii. The sequence goes on from LPNX010680592.1 coordinate 239,626, forward strand.
TTTCCAAAAAAATTGCCTTCTTCTCCTACTTTTTTTTTCCTCTTCAACAAAAGCACTTTTGGGTTTCAATATATAATGGTGGTCCCTGAATTATTGTAATCATAAATATCAGACCACATCAGGTGCCAAGATCATGCTCTGATACCACTGTAATCTCTCTTTTTGAAAATTTTATTAAAATGCGCCAATTTTTTCACAATTTTGGCTCTTGACTAGTTTTGATGTCTAGACCTCCAAATTGACCCAAATGCTTCCAAATTTTCTCTGAAGGTAAATGACTGATAATATAACTTAAATATTATGCTTACGTATTTTTTGTGACCTCCCAATTACTTCTGCAAACTTGTTTAATGTTCTGTTCAAAGTAGGAGTCTTTACTAGCAAATTGGGGCTCCAACCCCTCCCGAGTAATTGCTGGAAATGGCTTCACAAATGATCCCAAAGTCACTTGAATTTATGAACAAAGGCTGGGTGTGTGTAAGGGACCTTTTCAAAGTTTCATATGCATCATGGTTCAATTTATACAGGTTGTTATGACTCTTTCCAAAACAACTCCCAAGTCACAATTTCGACCCTTGGGAAAACTGCACCAAATCTTCTCCCAATGCAATAAAAATGAGTAAAATGGCTTCCAATGCTTAACTACTGAACATGAAACTTGAAATACACATTAATTACAGTCCATCCATCATACATTTATCAAAGATACATTCCTCCATTCGAAATAATAAGCATTACTATGGCATATATCAAAATGGAGTGGAAATGGTCATTGTTTGCTCATTAAAAGTCATTTTGACATACAACTCTTGGGAATTTCGACTTAAAATTTTATGAGAATGAAGAACAAAGCATATTGAACTGATTACAATAAAAAATGGACAATGAAAGGCTCTCCCAACTCGAAATCATCAGCATTACAATGGTTCACAACAAGATAGTGGTGAAATGACACTATTTCTTCATTGTTCAACATTTTTACATGAATTCTTTTGGGTATTTCGACCTGAGAGTCTTCTGAACATGAAATAAAGAGAATATACATCAGCACATAATATAATTGGCATTATAATCTTCTCCCAAAGAGATCAATAGCTCACCCAAAACGCAATCCCTCCATTGGCATGAATATGGTGTGAAAACTGGAAATAATTGAGAGAGAGTGCTGCAATAGAAAAATCCACATGCTTTTCTGTAGCTTAAACCTACAAATAAGACTCCATTAAAGCTCCATGAAACACCTGAGTGGCCTTTCCAAACACCAACTAGGATGGGCATCTTTCACCCTCGAAATTGGCTTAAGCAAGAAAACTAGTCATCCACTAGTTCTTGTTACCACCTAAGTTGTACTTAGTGGTTTTTTATCAAGTGAGCCTGGTTAACCGGACAGGGTTGACTTGTTCGACCTTCAAAAATACCTTTGGAAGTACATCTGGGAAGTGCTTGTTGTATCATATCACATGTTCATACCCCATGGGGGGAATTGTAATAAATGTTCTAGCATGATAGTGTATGTAAAAGACTCGGTCTCTTAGACTTCATTTGTCAATGCGATCAGCCCAGGGTGTTTTTTCCCTTGGTTATTATTGGTTGTTGAAGAAACGACTGATAATTTCTGAGTTTTTCACTCCATACCTCCAAAGTTGGGGTGGTCGGCTTGACATTTGGGCCTATTGAGGTTATTAGAGTCTATGTGTCAATCTATAAGCATGCTAAACATCTTTTTTGAGTCATATGAACATGTCTAAGTCCCCCTAGGTGTTTTTCAATTTTTCAATTTTTTAATTTTTTCAGTTTTTTTTTATTAAATTAAATTTTTCCAAAACTTAGGCTATTTTTTAATAGTTTAATTGGAAAAATTGATTTTGTAATAAAAGTGGGTCAAATAATCGGTTTCAGTCCTGTAGGTGCTCATTTTCAAGCTAAGAGCACCATGTAAACCCATGGACCCACTTTTTCCCAAGTTTTGAGTGATCTTCCATCACTCAGGTCAGAAAGCCCCAAAAATCAATTATTGATTATTTTAATTAATAAATTGATGAATAATGGAGCAAATCCAAAATCAATAAATCAGTGGATTCTCAACCGATTTGACTGAAATCAATCAGATCTAGAGCAGATTGACTGGATCTAACAAATCCTTGACTGAAGGAGGGGATCAAATCAGATCCAGAGCTGATCTACAGTGGTCTTCATGGGGAATTGCGCCCTCCCTCTCTCCTCCACACGTGTGGACTCTCCTGGATGCTCTGTGGGCCGATGTGGCGGTGTATGGGTTGATGTCTCAGCTCAATCAAGCCCCCGGTTGACAAGTAGGCTCAGTACAGCTTCAGTTATGCATTGATGAACTCTCCATCAGTTGATTTCACTTGATTCCATGAGGAATTGCGCCCCCATGGGCTAGATGGCTTGTAATTTGTATATATCCAGGCACAACCTCCTCTTCCAAGCTAGTTAGAACTGGGATTGAGGTGCTGCTGCTAAGGAAAAGCTTTGGAGGCAATACGGTGTGGTGCCATTACATGTGTGGATGATTATTGCCATTGTTTTACTGAGGTAACCTGTATCTGTGGTCATTTTTTGCTAATTTCTTGTAGATCTGTGGTTAAGATTGGTAATTAGCTTATTACAATCTTGACAGGAAAGGTGTTGTTCAATAAGTTTATTGACTGTCACTCTCCTTGGATGCATGTTTAGAGATCTAGATTTAGCATGTCCTATAAGCTTATATGCATGTTATCTTGAATCTCTTTGTATGTACTAATCGGATCTCACAAGTTTCTTGGCAAGTTCTTTCATTTCAGCTGAGTTGCAGGTTCATACTTTGGAGAGGATGCTGATCTAGTCTGCTTCTTCATTCTCCTCAAAACATTTCAAAGGCATAGTCCCTCGACATTCCACCTGAAAGCTCTACTGCGGATCTTCAAGGAAACCAGCACTTTTCTCCTCTTCTTCCTCCCTCAAAATCAACACTTTACCCAGTTACTTGGTTCAGTTCATAGCTGTGATTTCATTTGGATTTGTTTCATCAAAGTAAAATATACATAGATCTAATATTTTATAGCTCATATCCTAAATCTTGCACTTAAAAAAGTTTCATAAGCATCCTAGATCTAGCTGTAGGGAAATCGTCTTTTTTTTGCATGAATTTTAAAGAAAACTTGTAGATCACATGCATTAGATTTCCTTTCGCTATTATAAAATTTAATATTCTGCAATATCAGTGCACTTTCATTGGCTCCACAAACAGCAAGCCAAGATCCCAAGGAAAGCTTGCTTTCCTTGGTTCCTTTTCGTTTGTTTTAGCTAGTCTTAACTTCATTTTTTCTGAGATAAGGTAGGCTGATCCAAAGGTACTCTTAAAGTGCTTTTGGGCATTTGTTATTCTAAACATGCTCGCTGTCTTTTAGCAGGTCTGACAGAAAAGAGAGGTAGCTGCTGTCCAAAGTGGCTTTTGGAGCGTTCAAATCTCCCCAGGGGTCTCCCTTTTCACCAAAAAACTCAAAATTTTTCCAAAGTTGTAAAATCTTGGTTTCAGCTTGTATAAGGACCAAGAAGTTTCTGATTTATCAGTCCTCTGATATTGTAACCATTAATAAATAAAATTATCTTTGGAATAGGCTCTTTCGAGCCCATTCCCCATCCCCCCTGGGGGGATTTGCATCGGTGCCCTTTTCGTCGCTTTCTGTTTATTTCTTGTTTACTAGCATTGATCTAATTTGCAGGGTAATATACTTGATTTTGTTATTAATTCCATACTCCATATCTTACATTTGAAAGTAATCATAATACTTGCCCCACGATTTCCCGATTAACCCGAAAGGGGAAAGAGATTCGTGGTAGGATTAATTAAGAAACTAGAATTGTGTATCTGTTTGCTTTTTCTATCATTTGTTTATCAACAACTTTAAAATTAACCCCTCCTCGATTCCCCGATTGAGATCCACTTGGATCAAAAGAGGTTCTTGGAGGCTTTTCTTTTAAACAAGAACATCCAGTTTAAAACTTACTAAAATTGACAAGACTCCAGTGTGTATGCTCTGCACTTGCTGAGGTTCGTCCGATCAGTCAAGCTGTATCAAAAGCACTTGGGTGACTAGTATAATTAGGACTCACTCTCTCCAATTGACAAACCATCAGGTGAAAATCCAACACCTAGATCAAACCTCTACGGTGGCAAAATACCCAAAGGAAGCGGGAACTTACTGAAAAGTGACCTCAGGGCGCCGATCTCTGTCACACCCTAACGGGTGCGTTACAAACAATAGCCCCATAGACTCCATTTCAGCCCACATATTCCTTGCGGGTAGTCGGAAAGGTTTAGTTTTGGACATACTCCAAGTACTCTCGAGTATATCTGGAGTCCCCCTTTGCCTAATTTAATCAACTCATACTTCACATTTAACTTAAAACATACCAAGATGCAATCGCAAAACATTCACTCCAAGCACATGCAAGCACATCGATCTTATTGATTTGACTCCATTTTAAGGCACTGGTCATTTTTGCTTCATATATACATTGTGTATCAGCTTTGTGCTTTCGTGTGTTTATTTTCGTATCTCGTCATCTTTAATTGTCTATAGTTAAAATATTCAAACTCCTAAGTAACTGATTCAGTTTAACATCATCACACTAAGAAATCATCCTTAATAACTTAATACGGTCTACCCCCCTTAGCTCCGTTAGGAGTTGAACCTAAACGGAGGAGTCAAGAACAAGGTGACAGCCTTGACTCGAGACTTGCCCCCAAGGACACACCGAGTGGCTTGAAGATTTCTGCCACGTGACCCAGGTGTGTGAAAGGCGGTAACACTTTTTGGCGCCGTTGCCGGGGATAAATCTTTTTATTCCCGAGTACGACTTAGCTTAATTTTTTTCTAAACAACTAAAAAGATGAAAAACTTTTGATTGATCTAGTCTTTAAAAAACATAAAAATTAAAACTCGATCCATCTGGCGACTCCACTGTCTAACATCTCTTCAAGAATTTCTACCCGAAGAAACCGCCGACAATTATTCAATCCTCTCCCTGATCCCGAAAGGTTTATTAGGGAAAGATTGAATAGGCAGACTTCTCGTAGAAACCTTGAAGATTTAGGAGACCAATCCCTCTCAGATATCCATCACATATTTGTAGAGAGTCATACTTTCCAGTCTCAAGAAATGACGGATTTTTACAAACCCCTTGACTTTTCTCAGATAGCAGGTGCTCCTCATAACATTCCGAATGATGCTATAAAGAATCCCCCCAAGTTCGAGGGAAATAATGCTACCACTGCCAAGACTCATCTCCAAAAGTTTGAAAGGAACTTAGTTAGTTACTGCGATAATGTTGCCTCTAACCATGAAGATATCAAAATGAAGCTCTTTGCTTTATCCTTAGAGGATGATGCTGCAGAGTGGTATGCCGACCTTGGTGATGATTCGTATAAAACCCTTAATGAATTCCTAGAACGTTTTAAGAAGAAATGGGGGGAAAAGAAAGAACCAAGACATTTGCTTGCTGCCCTTCATAATATAAAGAAGATGGAGAATGAAACCATGGATGAATTTAATACTAAGTTCAGGCGTGTGGTTGCGGACCTCCCTAGAGACATCAGGCCAAGGGATGCCTCCATCTTGACATCCTACATCGAAGCTTTCACTGGTGATTTGAGATACCAATTAAGGGATAAAGATCTGGTTGATCTAAAAACTGCTCAAGATCTGGCCGAGAAAATAGAAAGTAATATGCAATCTTCGGGCAAATCCAACATTCCAGGTTACACTAGGGGAAACAATTCGTACAACAAAGAGAAGGGAAAGGCCATTGAATTAGAGGAAAAGGCAACCTCTAAAGACCCCATGGAAAAGGTAACTAGCCTATTGGAAAAATTCATGACAAACCAATCTGAGCAATTGAATAAAATTCAGAACAGAATAGTTACATTGGAGAGAAATAATGGACCTAGGAATTTTCAACCAAAACAGAATCAAGTATATCAAAGGAAGTTTCCTCAGCAAGAGCCTAGGATTCCAAACCAGCTAGACTCAACTAACCTGGTAGATGAAGTAATTCCATGGTGCAAACCTTGTGAGCAATTCCACCCAGAAAGTACTCGCTACATAGCAAACCAGGTTATAGAACATGGGATGGCGGAGGTCAGTAATCAGGAAACAACATCAGGCGAGTCTGATCATGTGTACATGGTAGGCCGAACCTATCCTCTATCAAACCAGCATTGGCAGCAGGCCATGGATTACGGTTTCGAGAAGGATCTCCTGTCTAACTTTTATGGTACAATGCCTCCTCCGGAAGAAATTAAGGAAATGAAGGAGGCCAAGTTCAAGGGAGCTGTGTATCAAAGAAGAGAAAAGCAATCACCGTCTAAACACTACAAGCCAAAGGTAACCACTCCTCCCCTCCCAGATCGTCCTATTATCCCTGAGTCAAATATTGATATGGGAGAATGGATAAGTAGTGCTAAGATTCATGTTTATGCAACTGATGTCCTTAAAATTCCCGGTCAAAAAGA